>APFE031170504.1:0-14435 GCA_000404065.3 Pinus taeda | reverse complement strand
ACTAATTACAACTAGTTTAACCAAGTCAAACTAAACACAACTCCATCAACTCCACAATCAACTCCACCAAACTCAACTGATTGAGTTCTAACTAAATTCATGCATGCAAAAACTCAACTGACCCACAAAGAAAGCGTATTTCCTTCTGACAGCTGCATGTGCCATATCTATAGCTCAAACTGAAGCGCTCCAAGAGAATAAGATAAAGTTTATAGTCTAAATATTATTATAAGACAATAATATTTGACTTTTCTATTTTCGACAGCCAGTCTAAAAATAGACTTTGATCACTCCTGTTGTGATCACTCCTGCTGCAATCATCCCTGATGTGGTCACTCCTGCTGTGATCCAAAAATAGAACTTGCGCCATAATTTGCTTGCGGGCCCACTTAATGAAGGCGACTCTTTTCACTAAGCTCCATCATCTTGTTGTAATCTCAACACCCTTCAAAACCAAAGAAAATTCATCCATGAGGCCACTACAACTAGTTCATATATATTTATGTGGGCCCACAAGGATTAAGAATCCAAGTGGAGAGATATATTTCATGTTGGTTATTGTTGATTATACTAGAGTTACATGGGTTGCATTTCTGAAGAAGAAGTATGAAGCATTCAAAAAGTTTAATATCTTCAAATCCATAGATAAGAATCAAAATGATTTCAAATTAAAGTGTGTAAGGTAACATAGAGATGGGGATTTCATTTCAAATTAGTTTAATATATTATGTAAAGAATATGGCATAAGGAGACAATTCATTATTGCTAACACCCCACAAAAAAATGGCATAGTTGAAAGACAAAATAGATTAGTGCAACAATTGGCAAGGGCAATGATGGATGAAAAAAATAAGCCAACAATGTTTTGAGTTGATGTTGTTCAGAAAACAATCCATAATTTAAATAAATCTCATCTTGTTCCAAATAATAAAAAGAGTCCATATGAGTTGTGGTATGGAAAACCAACCACGATAAAACACTTTAGGGTTTTTTGGCAACAAATGCTACATCAAAAATAATGATGACAATATGAGGAAGTTTGATGCAAAAGATGATGAAGGAATATTTTAGTATATTCTACTAAGAGAAAGGGCTACATATGCTACAAAAAAAGATAATGAAAAATAGTACATTAGATTAATGTAAAGGATGATGAGGAGCTACCTCTTAAAAGCCAACAACTAAGATTTATTAGTCCACCTAATCAAACCAATGATGAAGATGAAGTAGGACAACTTGAGGAATCGGGACAAGAACAAAAGAGTAGGCAGAATCCTCTCACCCAAAAACTCCCTCAATATATGTACAAAAGCATCACCCTACATATTAGATTGTTGATGATAAAGAAGTAGGTGTTTAAACTCAAAGAAGGTTAATGAATACCTCCATTCAAGCACACATTTCTATGTCATCTATGATTGAATCAAAATACTTTTCTCAGGCAAGCCAAGATGAGCAGCGAATAAAATCCATGAATGAGGAACTAGATCAAACTGAGAAAAATCATACTAGGGAATTGGTTCAAAGACCATCAGACAAAAATGTTATTGGAACAAAATGGGTATTTAGGAACAAATTCAATGAGAATGGATGTGTTGTAAGAAATAAGGCTAGATTGGTATGCAAAGACTATGCTCAAGTTGAGCGAATAGATTTTGAAGAGACTTTTTCTCCTGTAGCATGATTATATGAAATAAGGATGTCCCTAGCATTTTCATGTCACAAAAACTTCAAATTATAGAAAATGTATGTAAAATCAACATTCTTGAATGATGAACTTGAATAAGAGGTTTACATAGAACAACCTAAATGTTTTCAGTTGTTGGAAAATCCTGAGGAAGTGTGTAGGATGAAAAAAGGCATTGTATGAACTTAAACAAGCACCTAGGACATGGTATTCCATACTAGATAAATACATCTAGCAACAAGGATTAAAAAGAGGAAAAGTTGTCTGTAACTTGTATATCAAATATGAGAATCATAATATTTTAATTAGTGTTATTTATGTTGATGATGTCATTTTTGGTAGTGATGCAAATTTACTCAACCAAAAAAATTCCATTGACATGCATGATGAATTTGAGATATCCATATTTTGGGAACCCTCATTTTTTCTTAGACTACAGATTACTTAATTAGAAAAAGGTATATGCATCTCCCATATCAAGTACCTCAGAGAAATATTGAATTTTTTTGGAATGGAAGAGTGTTCTAATCTTGTCTTGCTATATGTAAGCTCGACAAGGAGGATGAGTCACCAGAGGTAAATCAAACAATGTATAGATCAATAAATGGTAACCTATTGCATCTAATAGCCTCATGACCAAACATTATGCAAGTTGTTATTGTATTTGAAAGGTATCAATAAACCCACAAAAAAAATCATCTCTTAGCTACCCAACATATTTTCAAATATTTAAGAGCCACAATGGACTATGGTCTATGGTATCCAAGGGTCAATATCTTTCATTAATTTCATACACATATTTTTATTTGGTTGGAAGTGTAGATGATAGGAAAACACAAGTGGTGGTGCTTTCTTTCTTGGAAATAATTTAGGGGGCCTGGTTAGGCAAAAAGAAAACATTTATTTCCCTTTATACTACTAAAGCCAAATAGATAGAAGCTGCAACAAGTTTCACTCATATTTTTTCGATGAAATACACAATACATGACATGAATTTAATGTATGACAAAACTATTTCCATTATCTGTGATAATACAAGTGCTATCAGTATATCCAAGAATAAACTACCATTTTCTTAGAGAATAGGTAGATAATCAAATTGTGGCGCTGGAATATATCTCGACCAAAGAACAAGTCGTTGATATCTTTACCAAGCATCTTACCCTAGAACCTTTTGAATATTTAAGGCAAACGTTGGGAGTGAAGTCTCCCTTTTCTCTTCACTAGTTCTGTTCATAATCGACAAGGAAAGTTGTCCCAATAAGTACAATAGGGATGGAATGATTCAAGCCAAGAAAATAAACCAAACTCAAGGGGATTTTTTCAAATTGGTAGGTGAAGTACAAGATTAGGGGGAATAGTTCTAAAATCAACATAGCAACAATTGTGATGGTGCATACAAAAACGATTGATCACAATTATGACAAGGTTAGCTTGGTGAAAAATCAAGTTGCTATATTAAGGAATATTAGTCAGGTCCACAGGAATATCAGATTGGCCAAAGAAAAATCAATAACTTGTTATACCAGTTTAGGTGATAGTGGTCCATGAGGATTATCTACACTCTTTGTCATTGATGTCAAAGGTGGAGAGTGCACAAAATTTGTATATATTTCATATGTAGAGTGCTCAGTCATCAACAACACATAGGGAAAGTGAGAAGCACTAAGGAAAGTGAGAAACAACAACATAATTTATGTCATGACAAAGGGGGTATTTCCAAGTGGTAGAGTTGCCATCAATGACCAACATGAAATGTTTGGTGGTGTTTCCATCAATGCTAAAGGGGGATATTGTTGTAAAGATATTGTAACTGATGTCAAGTTTCAAGTTCATGGGGATCTTGGTAAGTGCGTTAATTTGTGTTTCTTCCTAGCTTGAGGCCAAGGATGAATGTAATATATTTGATGGAATTTATTCTTCAATTCCTTACCTCCAATGAGAAAACGAAGTGTTTGTTTAGATAGTCCTATTAGAGACATTTTCAATGGTATATTAAACTTGATCTAACTCCAAAGTGAACATAAAAGTAAGGTTGAATTTGGGTAATTCAAGCGAGCTTCCAACATGCCCATACAAAAAATATCAGATCCCTCACCCCCCAGTCATTAAAATTCAAAAAAGATTGGGGGGTTATGGGGGGGGCAAAGAAAGGTTAGGATCATCTGATCTAATAGAAATATGGATGTTTCACGACATTTCATGGTGCACTTTGGAAATATGTGGGAGAATCAGTTGCATAAGTGAGAAATTGCAGTACCCCCCCACCCCCCGCCCTTTGTTAACCATCGAGGGGGGCTTGGGATGGTTTCCAAGCATCAATTTGATTTATAACTTGTTAAGACTTCATGGAAGGTCATTTTTTTTTAATGTGAGTGATAAGGTAATACAAAAATAAGCCCTTGGTCCTAGGCTTTAGTTATAAGATCCTTGTCTAAAGTGCCCGAGGGCCTATATGACTGTCAGGTCCAATGAAGTTCACATAACAATGATGAGCATCGAGTGATAGGAAATGAGCATGGGCATGGTTTTTGAGGTGTCAAGTGGCATGACAAGTGGCAGTCAAATTAGAAAGATGACATGGCAATGGACATGTGGTCATATAGAAGGCTGACATGTGTCACTCATATTTGGTGCTTTTAGGTCACGGTTAAGTGTGATGGTTCCAAGTGACATGTGGCACCACCCAAAGGATGCCACATGGCATGATGACATCACCATGATGAAAATATGACATCATTATGACATGGAAACATGTGAGGATTACATGCGGAAGGTGAAAATATCATATTTTTGTTGGCCAAGTGAATGTTTAATAGGTGACATGCGGAAAGTGACGTGACAACATAGCAAATGGAAATGTGACAAGCCCTGATTGGTCATAATAGTTGATGTGGAAAGTATGGTGGAAGATGACATGGACTTCATGGATCCTATATTAGGCTATCAGGACCATGGGGAAACATGACTACAAAACACAAATTTTGAGTGATGGGTGAGATTTGAGAGATAGAGTCGTTAGTTAATGGGCTTAATAAACAAAAAAAATTCTATTTATTAGTATGTCATCTATCACCTATCAACTAGCGGGACCTCGAGGAAACATGAATACAGAGCACAAGATTTTGGTGATGGGTGAGAAATGACAGAGAAAGAACTCTCCGTCATGGCCTTTAGTTATGTGGGTTGGGGAGCAAGGACCCAAGAGGCTTATCGACCATTGGGCCATGGATACAACATAGTTATGGGTAAGAACCTTATGCCATTTACAATTTTAGCCATTGATACAGTCATTAAAATTGAACAGTTGATATAGTGAAACAAATTTTTCCATGGGTAAAACAATGGATTCTTTCCCATGGCAACGGAAGGGTCGAAGCTCTAAAAGAAAAAGAAGAAAATTGTGAGATGGTTATATCTTTTGATGAGTAATTGAGGCTGAGTGAGTGACAGTACAGGTAATGTGAAGGATAGATTATGAGGTAAATGAATAGAAAATAAGAGTCCGTAGTATGAGATTGTGCATGTTGCATGTGGGTAGTAAAGTGAAATGTGCAACAATGAAGCATTGAGTAGAAGAATTATAGAAATGAGAGAAGATTTAAATTTCTAAGCATATATATATTGCAGTAGAACATGTAGCTGATTGGGAACTGAAGTAGTGTGAGAAGTGTGGGCTATGTTGGCAGTGATGTCAAATAATCATGTTAAGGAAGCTTGTTATCATTGAAATATGTTGATTGGTTATGTTGAACGCCATTGTTGCAAGATTGCTTGGAATGCAAACGTTGATAAGTCATGTGAATTTAAAGGATGATCATTATTAAATATGTTAATCGGTTATCTTGAAGTATGGATTACATTTAGATAAGAAATGGAATAGGATATATTGAGACATAAGTTGAAAATGTATTCTTTCATTGAACAAAAAAATATATGGTACAAATTTGAAAAATGTAGCCAATACAAATCTGGAAAAAAATAAAAATAAATAAATGAAAATTAAATAAAAAATAAATAAATAAAATAAATAAAAATAATAAAAATAAAAAATAAAAAATAAAAAATAAAATAAAATAAATAAAAAAAATTGTCTCTTGCAATCATCATTGTTGAGCTATATTATTTCAGCTCTATTTTTATAGTACAAATTCTAATTTTCAGATTTGAAAATGAAGAGGAAGATTTTGAATAGCCTTAGAATATCAAGAGACAACTCCTCATTCCGTATTTCTACATAGAATACAAACAATCAATAAGCTATACTTATAACAGATACATTGTTGAATGATAAAATAAATTTTGGTGTTAAGAAGTTTGCATGAGGGTTCATGAGCAACATTCTAGTGAGGAGAAGGAGAGAAAAGTAGCAAAAGAGGAACATATTTGAAGAAGGGAAGTTTAGAAGATGAGCAATAGACTTGAAAGAAGAAATTGATATCAAGTAACTAGAAAACATGACTTTGTATTGTGATTGGGAGATTGTTGTCTCCTTTCAAGTTGTATCTTGATAAAGAATAGGTTGTAGCCTATTGAGGTAGAAGCCTCCTGTGGGTTGTATCCTGCAGAAAACTTTGTGGGAATTAGAGCTTCCTTGAGGTGGTAAAGTCTTGTAGGTTGAAGCCTACAAAAATCTAATGTAATTGAGGAGTAGGAGGTTGCCTTCACATAACTTTTAGCCAAAAACGATCATGGTTTTCTCCTTTATGAGTTTCCACTTATATATGGTGTCTTCATGTGTTATTTGTTGAATGTTGTGCGAATTCTCTTGAGTTTTGAATAAGTATATCTGAAAATGTCTCTCTCTCTCTCTGATAACTACAAAAGAAACCATTAATAATTGAACATATGCATAAGTCATTAGCTACATAAGAAGATAATATTGAAGGAAAATTAATCTGAGCAAAAATTAAGTTATTGATTCACCCTCCCTCTTAGTAATTTCCAAGAATACATCAATTGGTATTAGTACCAATCTAAGAACTAGAAGGAGGTCCTAAATCAGTAGAATGGCTAGTCAGGAAGGATGCTCAACAAATGAAGCCCCTTCATTCACTGGCACAAATTATGCATTCTGGAAAGTGAGGATGAAGACATATTTAATGTCTCTTGGAGTAGAAGTTTGGGTTGTTTTGTTGATGGGATATGAAGAACCAAAGAAAATAAGTAGTGACAAAGATGGCAAACTAGAATTTACAGCTAATGCAAAAGCTATGAATGCTCTTCTTAGTGGATTAAGTGAGTCATAATTTATTAAAGTAATGCACCGCAAAACAACTAAAGAAATCTAAGATAAACTGCAAAATATTCATGAAGGAGATAACAAAGTAAAGATAGCCAAGTTACAAGTATATAGAATGAAGTTTGAGACATTAAAAATGAATGACGATGAATATATTGCTAAATTATTTCTAAGACTATATGAATTTGTTGATGTCATGATGGGTCTAGGAGAAAAAACAAAAGAAAGTGTAATAGTTCAAAAAATATTGAGGTCATTACCTTCAAAGTTTAATCCTAAGGTTTCGGCTATAGAAGAGACAACAAACCTTGAGATTATGAATAAGGATCAACTACTTGGTTCTTTGACAGCATATGAGGTGAGAATTTCAAAAGGAAATTTAGCCATCAACGATTCACCTTTTAAAGTGGAAAAGCCTATAGAAGACAAAGAATGTCCATGCTCAGTTTTTTATGAAGAAGAGGAAAAATTTGTCAAAAGATTGAAGAAAAGTACAGGTAAGTACAAAGGAAAACTTCCATTTAAGTGCTTCAATTATGGAAGAGTAGGGAATTATATCTCTGAATGTCCTTATAAGAAAGAAGAAAATTAGTCTAGAATGAAAGCAAAGAACAAGCCTAATTAAATGCTGAAAGAGAAAAAGTTTCAAAGAAAAATCTTATATGCTCAAGAAGATAGTAGTGTATCTGAAATCTCTAATGAATCGAAGATGAAACTAGTGAATTCATTTTGACAACATTAGAAGAACTTGAAAAATATTTTAAGGAATATGAAGAAGAATAAGAATGTGAGGTAGATCTTGAGGGGGAGTTTATTAGTGCCTTGGATGAAATAGACAAACTTTAAAAAAAAATAGAAAGAGATTTTATAGAAATATGTAAAAGAAAAAATAAATTGAGATGAAATTATCAAGTTGAACGTTGAATTTGAGGAAGAAAAGGAGGTGAAAGACATTTTTCTACAAAAAATAAAGGAGAAAAGTCGGGAGTGTGAAAGATTGGAAGAAGAGGTGGTAACTCTGAAGAAAATGTTGTAGAAGGCATAGACTGATCTGAACATGAATATTCAACATATAAAAGGATTTGAAAAACTAGATGTGATATTAAATGCTGATAGGTATCCATTTATGAAGGCGAGGTTAGGCTATGAATGAGAATCTAGTGAAATTTAGAAAGAGGACAAAAAGAAAATCACTTTTGTAAAATTTGTTAAGGGAGACAATGAGAGTTCACATCACTTTGAGAACAAAATTTTGAGCAACTCTTCAACATCAAGTGAGTAGAAACAAAGAAGCATTTCTAGCAAAATGCAGCAGACAAAAGGAGTGGAAAATCAAACAACAAACTATCAGAGTCCATACTTCTTCAGGAAACACGATTATCAAATTTCAAGATGGTTATATCCTCAAGTGTAGTCCACTACCATGTATAAAAAAGCTTTCTATGGGTATGGTTAATGTTGTAAAAAATTTGGGCACAAAGTTATAAATTACAGAGCTTATTGTTGAAAAATGTGCAACAAGAAATGTTAAATTTAGAATGTACTAAAAATAGCATGTCTAAAAATAGCAGTTTGGCCAGTAAAGTCATTGGCCACATTGGGTGAGAGGTGAAACTGCTAAAAATAGAAAGTTCTAAAAATAGCATTTCTAGGTCCCTTCCTATTTTTAGCAGTCCCGGGTCTAACTATAGGAAGTAAAAACGAATTTGGTCTTACCAACAATTTAAATTATTAATTAATTAATCTCCATGAGTTAATTAATTATGGAAAATTAAACTCGAAGTCTTTGTGAGATCATGCAATTATTTTTTCCCTTGATTTAGAAATTTATCCCTTAATTAAAGGAGATAACGTTCAGTTCTATAATGAGAGGATCAATTGACTTAGTTTTACTTAGTCAAGTCCAGTTAGATTAATTTAACAAGTTGTTAAATTAATGAAATATAGTTTGTTAATGTTTGCATGCATGTGACAACTATTATTTAGATAACTAAGCATTCCCTCATGGATAACTGATGCATGTCAGTTCAGACAGAGACCCAGTTGAGATCAGATGTGGGACAGTGTACTATCAGATGCTTGGATATTTCTAGTGAGTATTTCTTGCATGGAGAAGGATCTATTATAGGAGATTGGAGGACTTTTGGCCTATATATTGAGGCCTAGGTAGTCCATGGTTTTCATCTTCTGATTGAAGATCATCATTGTACAGAGAGAGCAAGATAGCTTTTGAGCTAATTCTTTTTGTATGTTGTTGAGGATTTCCACTTGATTGATAATACAATGTTGGGGTTTTATGTTGGTGCTTTCCCCAGTGATATATTCTGTGTTATGTGTGATTGGTTCCTTCTTATCAGTTATATGTGTTCTTATTGATGTTGCTCATGGTTGATTAGCTTCTGCAAAGTTTATGGTAGATGTAGATCTAGTATTATGCTTCAGTATATTGCATATATCAGTTTTATTTGCAGGTGAAATTTCTACTTGATCTCAGTGAGCTAGCTGATTTGTAGAAAATGTTCTACATGATATCAGAGTTAGCTGATTTGTAGAAAAATTCTACATGGTATCAGAGCTAGCTAATTTGTAGAAAAAATTCTACATGGTATCAGAGCTAGTTGATTTGTAGAAAAATTCTACATGGTTTCAGAGCCAAGTTAATCAAGGAGAGAACAATATACTGAGAGGAGATTTCAAAGTTTTGAGTTTTGGGCCGAGTTTGCAGGGAAGATCTAAAAATTTATGTACAAAATTTTCAGAAATAATAGCAGATTTGGATTCCTTAGGGAAAAATACCCAAAAAAAAAACGGTTGAATCAGAGTTCGGATGAGGGAGATATCGTTGATTTAAAATCAGCTCATTTTCCAGAATATTTCATGACGGCGGAAAAGTGGAAATATATTGGTGCGCTAGCCAAGAACCTGTATGCACTTGAGGTACAAGATGCATGCAAAGCCTTGAGGAGCAAGGCAAAGGTTAGAGACTTGGTGGTTGAGAGGGAGGGTATATTACCTCTCAACATGCAGAGTCAGAAGAAGTCTCAGATGATTTTGGAGGAGCCACGATTGGTGCAGCAACTTCAGGAGGTTGTGGAGCAGCCACAACAGGGGAATCTGAGTGGAGATCGAGTAGAGACATCTACTCATGCAGAGACCTCCAGTAGGGGGAAACTTCGAGCCAGGTGGGCTGAGGGATCACATGTAGCCATACCTCCAGGTAGGAGGTGGGGCGATATAGAGTGATCGTCCCAAGGAGGGGCAGAATCATTTAGGTACCCAACCTCTTGGATGAGACCTTGCTACAAGAGCTCCAATGTGGAGTAGCAGGAACTGACTAATTAGGTAGAGACAGATGCAGATGGAGTGGCAGAGAGAGCGACAGTGCGGGGAATCCCAGGACAGCACATAGCTAGCAGGCTACAACAATGCAAGAGTTACAAGTGTTTTGCATAGTGCTAGGTGGCACAGAAAGGTGTACAATGGTGCGAGATGCATAGAGATATTACAGTAGCGTAGATGTCATAGAGGAAGAACTTGTCAGCAATAGGTAGAGCTTCAGCATCAGAGTATGTTCCTAGCCCAACAGAGTGGTCAATTGGGAGTGTTTTTGTTCCAAGTGTTGTTGGAGCAAGTGGATTTGGTAGATGTGTTGCATGCAAAACATTCCAGAGTTACAGGATTGGGTTTGAGAGAAAGCCTTTCTTGTTGAGGGGGAGTGTTGAAAAATGTGCAACAAGAAATGTTAAATTTAGAATGTGCTAAAAATAGACCTGCTAAAAATAGCAGTTTGTCTAGTGAGGTCATTGGCCACATTGGGTGAGAGGTGAAATTGCTAAAAATAGAAATTTCTAAAAATAACATTTCTGGGCCCCTTCCTATTTTTAGCAGTCCTTGGTCTAACTATAGGAAGTAAAAACGAATTTGATCTTACAAACAATTTAAAATATTAATTAATTAATCTCCATGAGTTAATTAGTTATGGAAAATTAAACTTGAAGTCTTTGTGAGATCATGCAATTATTTTCTCCCTTGATTTAGGAATTTATCCCTTAATTAAAGGAGATAAGGTGCAGTTCTATAATGAGAGGATCAATCGACTTAGTTTTACTTAGTCAATTCCAGTTATATTAATTTAACAAGTTGTTAAATTAATGAAATATAGTTTGTTGATGCTTGCATGCATGTGACAACTATTATTCAGATAATTGAGCATTCCCTCATGGATAATTGATGCATGTCAGTTCAAACATAGACCCAGTTGAGATCAGATGTGGGACAGTGTACTATCAGATGCTTAGATATTTCTAGTGAGTATTCCTTGCATGGAGAAGGATCTATTATAGGAGATTGGATGACTTTTGGCCTGTATATTGAGGCCTAGGTAGTCCATGATTTTCATCTTTTGATTGAAGATCATCAGAGCACAGAGAGAGCAAGATAGCTTTTGAGCTAATTCTTTTTGTATGCTTTTGAGGATTTCCACTTGATTGATAATACAATCTTGGGGTTTTATGTTGGTGCTTTCCCCAGTGATATATTCTGTGTTATGTGTGATTGATTCCTTCTTATCAGTTATATGTGTTCTTATTGATGTTACTCATGGTTGATTAGCTTCCACAAAGTTTATGGTAGATTTAGATCTAGTATTATGCTTTAGTACATTGCATATATCAGTTTTATTTGTAGGTGAAATTTCTACTTGATATCAGTGAGCTAGCAGATTTGTAGAAAAGGTTCTACATGGTATCAGAGCTGGCTGATTTGTAGAAAAATTCTACACTTATGTCAAAAGAAATCAACTGAGGAATCCTAAGAGAAGTGAGACTAACAATAGATTTGAAAACATAAAAACATACATGAATTTAAACAAAACACCTTTGATCCTCTCTTTGATATCACTAAATGTTTCTATTGTCATAAATTTGGGTACAAGTCACATGAATGTCAACTTAAAACTAGTAGATCATTATCTCGGAATAATTGTAGAAAAGATGAATATATGCAATGGAGAAAGAAGAAAGAGGAGAACAAAATTGATAAGTGTGGCCTAGTTTTATATGTTCAAGATCAAAACAATAAATGTTATGTGGACAATAGATGCTCAAAAGAAAGTTTTTGTCCCTAGATCAAATAAAACTCGAAATGTTACATTTTGAAATGATGAAGCATGAAGAATTAGAGGAAAGGGCACAGTCATTCTGAATAATGGAAGAGGAAAGGATCAGGATGTAATAATAGATGGTTTGAAACATAATTTGTTGAGTGTAAGTTAGATATGTGATAGAGGTGGTGATGTTCTCTTCAAATCTCAAGACTGTGAAATCAAGTCAAAAACTACTAGGAAGATTTTCCGTAAAGGAGTTGGAACATAAAATATTGTATACATTTTGAAGGAAGATAATGAAGAGCGTTTTGTCAAAAAACAAGATGATTCTTGGATATGGCATAAGAGATTGGGGCATCTCAATTTTGATCACATCATCAGGATTAGTAAGAAGAGAGTATTCAAATATGGCAACAAGAATATTCCAATTTAATTTGTCCTTGAATTATTGTGAATTAAAATCAACTTTAGTATTAACAGCTACTTGGAAATAATTAATTAATTTATTTTAAATTAATTAGTTAGAGAAATTCAAGTTAGAAGTCTTTCTGAAGTCATGCAAGAGTTATCCCTTAAATTAAGGAGATAAGACTGAGTTATATTTGAGTTGTAATTAGTTAATTCAATTTACTGAGTTAAGTACAATTAAATTAGTTCCAAACTGTTTGAGGAACTAATAGTTAGTTAACAGTCAGTTGATGCATTAATGCTCTCAACTAGTGCTACTCCAGTTAATTGAAGATTCCCTCATCAAAAACTCATGCATGTCTATTCTGAGAAAGACCCAGTTGAGATTAATGTTCAAGGACAATGTACTATCAGTTGCATGTGTTTTCTTACGGAGAAAACTCATGCATGCAGTCAAGGATTCATCCTTAAGGATTGCATAGTTTTGATGGCTAGTCATCCACAAGGAATAGTGCAAGGAAATAGGAGCTTGGAGGGCAGAGAGGAAGGCTGGAGAGAAGCCAAGATTTCATGTGAGCATCTGTGAGGATTGTACTGAGAGTTGGCTAGCTGTGAGAGCTAAGGCTTTGTATAGTTCCTATATATTTCCACCATGTATGATAATACAATAGTGTGGGTTTTTTATCTGGGACTTTCCTCAAAGTATTTTCATGTGTATTGTGCCATTGATTTTTCTTCTTCTGGTTATATTGTTTCAGCTCGATTTTTAAGCTTTCGCAAATTGATATTAGAAGTAGGTTATAGTATTCTACTTTGATTTATATTGCATTATCAGTTAACCTATCACAGATTTTCTACATGGTATTAGAGCTGTGAACAATATACTGAGAAGAGAAGTTGAAGTTTAAAGTTCGGGGTTGCAGGTGCAAATCAAATTCATATCAGACTTCAAGGTTGGCCAATGGCGTTCTATGGCTTGAGACTCAAGTATGCCTTGGAAGGTAGCTCGAATTACATATCGTGGAAAGATAGAATGGAGGTTGTATTAGAAGACAATGGCTTGAAGGAATTCATTGATCAATAAATCCCAAAGCCAGCTTCAACTAATGCACAAGAGTTGGTTGAGTGGAAGAAGTGTGTGGTGAAGGTGAGACGGATCATCCTTGAGGGAGTTCGAGACCATATTGTCTTGAGTCTTCATGGGAAGGATACTCCATTTTCAATGTGGAAGACATTGAAGGACCTCTACCAAAACAATAGCGACCAGAGGAAATCGGCACTCAAGGATAAGCTTCAAAGAATCAAGATGGAGAAGGGCGATACTATTTCCACATATCTGAACAAGCTCACCACCCACAGAGATGAGCTTCGCAGTGTGAGAATAACTATTGCCGATGATGATATGGTCAGCCTCACTCTCCTTGGCCTTCTAAAGAGTTGGAACAACTACCAGGTCTTTGTGAATGGAAGGGAGAAACTGTCGGATTCAGAACTGTCTAGTCAATTAACGTCTTAAATTGCTCTACATAAATTATTAATCTAGGTATCGTAAACTGATGAAGTGTGGTGCACCATATGTGCTTAGTTAACCTTTTTCTTACTTCGTTGTTTTATAGATTTTATTTTGTTTTGGGGTTTTGTTTTTGTTGATCTCCTAAAGTGTCTAATGCAAATGGAAATCATATTATAAGGTCTTAAGAATACTTTTAAAGGTCAAGTATGGATGTAGATTTCAAGATAGGGTTTATGTCCCTAATGGTAACTTCCAAAACTTAGCACTTCAAAAGATCTCAAAACATGTTATTGATGGAATTATGATCCGGATTTAAATAGGAACGCAATAGATTACAGAGATAACCAGAAATACAGAGATGTGATAACCATAAATAAAGAGATGCAACGGAAATAACACTTCATTTCATTAATGGAAAATACTGAAATATGCTTACAACCAGAATTGGAAATAAACCAGCTAGGACTATGGTAGCTTATCT
>APFE031170494.1:171305-183214 GCA_000404065.3 Pinus taeda | reverse complement strand
TTATCATTCTTGTTCTTTATGTTGATGATCTTATCCTCACTGGTAGTGATCCCAACCTTATTAACCATGCAGCCTTAAAAAGAAGTGTGAAATGACAGACTTAGGACATTTACATTATTTTCTCGGTCTTCAAGTCTTGCAGTCCAAGGAAGGTATTTTCCTCTCCCAATCCAAGTACGCCTGTGATCTTCTACGCTTTTTCCACATGGAAGATTGTAAGCCAGCTCCTTCTCCCTTTCAGTCTGGAATCAAACTTTCAGTCAATTGTACTTCCCCTGAAGTTGATGCTACCTTATACTGTCAGCTTGTCGGCAAACTTTTGTATTTAACCCATACTCGTCCTGATCTTTCCTTTGCTATTGGCCTTGTTGCTCGGTTTATGCAAACCCCACGCGAAAGTCATTGGAAAGAAGCTAAACGAATACTTCATTATCTTCGGGTACAGTACAGTTTGGGATTCATTACAGTGCCAAAGCAGCTCCTCTATTAGTTGGTTTCACTGATTCTGATTGGGCTGGTGACCCTGATGATCTGAAGTCTACTGCCGGTTATGTCTTCACTCTTGGTTCAGGACCTATTACATGGGCTTGTAAGAAACAGGCTGCCATTTCTCTTTCGTCAGCAGAAGCAGAGTATCGTGGTCCCGTGGAAGCTAGTAAGGAAGCCTTGTGGCTTCGTCAGATCCTATCAGAGTTTGGTTTTCAGCAGCAGCATCCGACTACACTTTGGTGTGATAACAAAGTGCCAATTCAGGCTTTGGCAAAGATCAGTTCAGCATCAGTGCAGCAAAACACATCTTAAACTACAACATGCACTTCATCAGAAAGCTCATTCATGACCATGTTCTTGAAGTGCAATATTGTTCAACAGATGATCAGGTTGTAGACATCTTCACAAGGCTCTCACAGAGGCGAAGTTCACTAAACTTCGATATATGCTTGGAGTTCAGGAAGTTGTCACTAAGGGGGGATAGGCTCTAGTGCCTCCTTCCTTCTCCTATTGTGTCATATTAGTAAATCCTTCAATCCTATCCCAAGTTGTTCTTAAGGGGGGATGTTAGGATATTCCGACACATAGGAATAGTTAAGTATAACTTGGTCTAGTATAGAGTTAGGTAAAGTGTGTTTCTTTAACATGTACATTTGTAATTTACAATCCGACGGTCACGATATGTAGTGATCCGACGGTTCATTCTCTCCTCGGTATTACCGACACTTGATCCGTGGCTTGACACCCGATTGGTCCATGAATCCTATTTAAAGCGCATGGAGGGTCATTTGTAGGTTAACCGTGCATGAGAGAAGCTTATGTAAATTTTCATTCTTTTATTAATAAATTGCCTGAAGTGGCCGTGTTGGCTCAGGCCGTGGACTGTTTCCCTCTTTGAGGGTTTTAACCACGTCAAATACTGGTGTATTGATCTGTGATCTGTTTGTGAGCGGTGTCCTTTGGGTTGTGACTGAGTTCTCAAGTGATAGTAGTGCACCACCGGTTGATGAGGTGTCGGGAGACATCCCCACTGTTGATGAGGAACCAATAGGTACAGAGGCATCCAGATTTATGATAGGGTTGCTAGATGATAGTCACCTACAACTGACTTGTGAGCATGCCTTACATGTTGGGTTGTTTATGGAGGAGCAATCAGAGGCTCGTGTAGAGTCCATGATGGATGAGGATGTTCAACCATCCTTTGGGCTAGCCATTGATGAGGGGCAGCATAGAGACCACACATTGGGATTTCTACACAATTCACTTAAGAGGCATACTAATGGGATCTACAACATTGTTAGCCCACCCTTATGCATTGGGTTGAGGGAGGCAAAGTTGTCTAGACATACCAGAGGGGATGACCAGGTTAGCAACACTATTGGGTCACCTTTGCCCTTTGGAGAGAGGGAGACAGAGCTGCCTAGTCAGATCTCATGTGTTGGCCTAAATAGCGGGATGAGACGATTGAAGTTGCACAAGGTGCAATATCTGCACGTCGGGGTTGTTGTATGTGCGGGAGTTCATGCATTCGATCCCTCTCTTCGGGTTGGATGGTAAGAGATTCTGAGTTGGTACCCTGTGGAGTGGACTGGACTCATGGAGATGGACATAGTCTAGAGTAAGGCTTAGTGGGAGCTCTTAGACATCGAGGGCATTGAAGGCCCAGGTTGGCACTGGGATCCAGGCAGGGCTTCCTATCCGATATCAGACATGCGGGATGGCTATGGCATTGATGAGGTAGTCAACCCAGTACCTGAGCGCATGCATTCCATACGGGAGTTCTAGTCGGCGCTAGTGGCCAGGTGGTTTGTGAACAGACTCCATTGGTTGTTTTGGCATGTTGGTTGTGCATGGGGGCACAGGATGATTAACATTCTCTAGCAGGAGCTGGTTAGAGGAGGTGGCTTGGGTAGGCCACCGGCCTGGATATTGTATGGAGATGGTGTTCTCCCATTGAGGTTTAGGACACAAGGGTCACATAGGATCGACATAACAGAGATATCCCCTCTAGCAGGAGTGGAGTTAGGGTGCTCAAGTCTACCAGGATGGACGAGGGGACATGACACGTGTCGTGGTGGGGTCACTAGCAAAGTGGCAAACACTTTGGCACATGCGGGATACCATATGTTACAGGGTGGTATGACAGTAGGCTGCACAGAGTCAGGTCGTAGCGTCTAGTGTTATATAGAGGGATGTGGCCTGATGCATATAGACCCAATTCTAGGCCATAACACCCAGTGGTGTGCAGGGCTATGCAGCGAGGAGCAGTGGCCTGTAGAGGAGCATGGAGATGCATGGTGGTATACCACAACATGCCGGTTTACACTATGGGGTAGGAGGAGTGACTCGCATTGCATTGAAGATGTGCGGGGAGTGACAGGTGCAGTGACACAGGATGGTATAGCCGTAGTCAGGGGTATCCAGTGGTGTACAGGGACAGGTTGTGACGTACAGTGGCATGTCGAGGAGTGTGGTGGTACTTGGTGGTATGCAGTGACACATGATGCAACATAGCAGGCTCTTGGAGCGTTGCCTCTAAGGAGACTTATGGACAAGGACAATAAGTGTACCATTGGATGCAACTCACCTGGGATCGATGAGGACATTGTTGAGCATTTGGGGACACCATGTTTAGTGGAGACAGGGCCTCGAGGGGGTTATCAACAGATCCGAGGAAGAGAGAGGGTCGTCCGTAGAATTACTCTTGAAAATTCTGGCAGACTCTTGATCATACTCTTTGGGACATACCCACCCATCATCCTCCAGTGTTGCTTACAGTTGCAGAGGGTTTCGTTGTTGCCCTTTGACACTCTCCATTAAGGCAGTAGGGCATGGGAGGCTCACCCTAGGCAATTGGATGAGACACCACGTGTCATGGGCTGAGAGGAAACTCTCCAGTTAAGACAATTGGTAGGTGCACGAGTTGATGGTTGCAGGCTTAGGGATGGCATGGTTGATTGTTGAGGTAGCATATGTTCCAACCCTAGGCTCACACTTGGGGAGGTGACAGAGAGGGAGTTACATGGTGCTTTTTCAGCTAGACAGCTCGAGGCGTTAGGTGAGCATGAGGTGCAGAGGACGGTAGCCCTTATTGGTAGGACGATGCCTAGGTTTCTGGCAGTACCTGAGCACATCATCAGGAGCTGGGATAACAGATCTCGCTGTGTGATTTGGCAGGAACAAAGCAGTTGGATATTCATGGCACATGTTCTTAATGCTCGATGCCTACCTATTGGATACCTACAGGAGGCAGAGACGGGGCACAGAGGGGTCCCAACAACTAGCAACATATCACAAGAGCAAGTAGAGAGGGTTGGGGATTGTAGACCTCCATTATGGTTATGGGATCTAGGGATCCAATGGATTGGTAAGATACTCCACTCCTCAATGAGCATGGTCGGGATAATAGGCAGACTGATTCATTCACAGGTGGACACATGGGGGATCACTGAAGACCTCGCCAAAGGACGAGGCAAATTGTTGCTCAGGATTGGGGCTAGCCATAGAGTGATAGGCGCTGGCACTGTTGAGTCGCTTTGGCAAGATTGGCCTAGACTCGATCATCGCATAGATTATGACCAAGAGTTATGGGACAGGAGGCTTTGGTACGAGCATGCTAGGCAGTCAGTCACGACCAGAGTGTCACTATGTCAGCAAGATAGGTTCCTCCTTCTGCGACAGGCAAAGGATTCTGGCATAACAGGGATGAGCAGTTCAACTACCCATAGAGGTGAGTTGGTTTGTACAGGGGAGGGTCATCCAAATCTTCCATTTGGTTTTAATGATTCGTTGATGGTGTGGGGAACTTTACCCGTGTGGCAGGGTGATCGATAGGAGATCATGGGAGGCCCGGGTAGACGAGGGTTCAATCCCACCAGGATTGGATTGCTTCAAGGGTTTACTCTTGTAGTGCATGAGATGGACTACTCAGTAGGGAAATTTCATGGGGAGTTGGGCAGAGTCCTACATTATCATGATGCTCTACTTATTGCTAGTATGCATAGGGCTTCTGGTACCTGTATATGGTTGGATAACAAGTGGAGCAAGGTGTGCTTCACATTGATTACGATGGCTTGGGATCCTAGTATCAAGGGATTCCTTCATGTCCGGATAGTGCTGAGATTAAGGATGACTCAATGGTACATTTGAGTATTGGTGGTTACAGGGATGATCAACAATCAGAGAGGACACATGTTCAGGGATTGGTTGAGGACAAGCAATTTTTGGTGGGGAGGACTATAATGTCCCTTCCTAAATTGTTTTGGAACATGCTATATTTCCACATTTTGGGGGCCAATTTTGGTGAAGACGGTGCCCATTTGATTTTTGATAGAAGACTTAGGAGTTAGAGGCAAGTTAATTTTATTTTGTTTTGTTAATGATATGTGGGGACCACCCACATAAGAAATACGCACTCCCTAAGCCAATGATTCAAAATGCATGAGAGGGAAGAAAAGGCGAGAAGAAAGGCTCCACAGAAGTTATAAAACGAAGGCAACACACTTCATTTGGCATGCTTGGCTTATTGAATTTGATTTTGTTGCTCAAGTTGTTTAGTCGGGTCGCTTGCTGTTTAGCAAGAGTTTTCCAAGCAGAGAACTCACCCTTTCTTTGAGGGACTTCGAGTGCCACCTTAGAAAGGTTCATCCATTATCATCCGGAGGAGATTTGTAGAGAGATTTCCAACATTTGTATTTAGTTTGCCCCAGCAGTGCGTATTTCCAGAGGATGCAGTGTGGCCATTGCAGCGTTCTACTAGAGGGCTATTGCTTGTCGGCAGAAATAAGGGAAGTATTGGTGGAGTTGATTGCTACCTTTATGGAGTGTTTGAGAAGGATTTTGCTGGTGTATTGGCAGGCAGTGTGTTTCAACAGATTTGGCGGGCGTAAGGCCTTCTAGGGCCTGATTTTGGAAGGTCAAAGTCAGATCAAAGCATTTCTGGGTTTTCTTGGGTTTTTGACAAGGACCCACGATATAAATTTGCAGAATTTTCTGAGCACCGGAGGTGGGGTTTTCAACCTTATTTTTGCAGCAGACAGTGCAAAATTACTGGGGACTTCATAGTGCCTTTTTGGGGGTCGATTTTGGAAGGTCAAAACCAAGCCAAACCATTTATGGGTTTTCCTGGGTTTTTAACAAGGACCTTGGAAATAAATTTGAAGAATTTTCTGAGGATCAAAGGTGGGGCTTTCAGTGATATATTTGCAGCAGACATTGCATATTTGTTGAGGCAGTGCAGAGCAACAGTTGGACAGTTTCTGGGTTATCATTGCTTCAGTCGGGCATTGCTCAACTTGCCAAAAAAAGGCAAGCCCAAGTGTATTCCTTCCATATATTTGTACTCTTGCACCAATTATAATAAAATGGCTCCACTACCTTACCTCAACACCCCAAACTTTCCATTTGCCTAATTTGGAAAAATAATTATAGATTCATGCAGGCACTTTTAGCTTTTCTTTATTTCTTCCCAAGTTACATTTTTGCTATTCCTTGGTAATTTGTTTCAAATCACTCTTTTATTAAATTAAATAAACATTATCTTAGAATAATACTTGATTAGGTATTTTTTTTATAAACTAAATAAACATTCTTTCAATAAATACTTAATTGATTATGTAACTTTTAATAGAGAAAACAAGTGAAACAAATTACCGGGTAGTCTAACTTGACACAACTAAAGATAAAGGACATTAATTTTACAAGATTATTGTTGTGCCTCAATTTTTAAAGGTCAAACTTCTGCTTCACAGCGCAAGATTTTTAGTAGAAGCACTTGCTCAAGTGGTCTTGGAAAGATCTAGAAATGACAACCAAGCATGAATTTTCAAATTTGTCCTCCGGGGCCTCCAAAATTGTGCCTCACAATATCTCAAAATGATCTATGATAACTTGGGTTTCACCTTTTATACAAAACTCAAATTTGGATGCTTCTTCTAACATTGGAAGGCTCTTGAAAAGCTACGAGTTTACTATATACCATAGTTGCCAGAAGATGTATTTGTCCTCCGGGGCCTCCAAAATTGTGCCTCACAATATCTCAAAATGATCTATGATAACTTGGGCTTAACCTTTTTATACAAAACTCAAATTTGGATGCTTCGTCTAATGTTGGAAGGCTCTTGAAAAGCTACGAGTTTACTATATACCATAGTTGCCAGAAGATGTGGGTACAGCTACAGGTATGCCATATCTGAAATCTAGGTGTGGGGGCATGGGGGTAACGGTACATCAAATAAGATGTGAATTAAACAAAGTCTATATATATAACTTGAAATTTCAGACTTCAGATTTTTAACTCATAGAATGATGAACAACGAGCATTGAACGATTATCTATATCATAATTTGATGCATAAATCAAAGATAGGTATATCCAATAAGAATCTAAACTATAGTCTATTATGAACATAATATCTGACACTGAAAAATATAAAAGTTCAAACTTTACAGGAATAATCAGGTCTCCAGCTCAATATTTGTGCCATTCGGTTCAGGTTAAAGTCTCTGCATTTTCAAAGTCCTCTGTCAACACACTCTCTAAGAAACCATCACTGTCCACCATTGTTGAGGCTCATTTTTAATAAAGGTAGATCAGTGAGGCCATCTCATTGCTACATGAACGTTTTTTGCTGTTAAAATGTATGCTTTCCTTCTCCAAGTTGATTTCCATTGTGGGGTCCACCTAAGTTTTAGGTACGATTTAAGTTTGATTTTTTTTTTTAATTTACCAATTGAGATTTTTTCCACTTGTAAATGTCTTTTTATGAATAAATTGTGGGAGATGCTGAGGTGTTCATGGAGGCATCAAGAAATGGCAACAGACAGCGAGAGTCTTCAAGGATACCTTTCTCTCATCTCCCAAGTCCCGAGACATCTCCAAGCACCCAAGAAGTCTCCTTTCTCCAGGATGTGTACCTGACCTCAAGATGAATCTCCCTACTACAATGCTATTTACGCAGAATCTATCTCTTAACAAAAAACGATTCTAACCTGTGAAGCAAGTTAAAATATCCAATTTCATCTTTTTACCTTTCTCCAAACATAACTTCACCTTCCAATTTGTCTCCATTTTGTTCCAATTCAATTATGCCCCAGTTAAGCACCTCCTCATTTGTGTGCTAAATATTTTTTCTATTATCACTCAAGATTAACTCCAAAAACCAACTGCCCATTGCTGCATCCACTAGTTTTCCTGTTGATCACCAAAGATGGTATAAAGAGGTTCATACTAAAGGGTATGTTGTGCAGGAGCCACCTAAGTCCTAGTTGCCACCCAATACACATTGCACACTTGGCATTACTATTTTGTGCCATGCCTACTTCATAGAGCCATCACAAACAATTACTAGTTATTAGTCAAAACATAATAATACCAATTCGTCTAGAAAACCTAATCATCGCACTCTTTGCACATTATGAAATCCTTTATTGACAAGTTTCCCATTGCAAATACAAAATAGTAAATGATTATTCATCTATCGCAATCCCTGGCCTCTTGAAAATCCATGTAGATAACGTTATGCACAAGTTTGGGGAACAAGTGACAATTGCCAATTACCTCCTTTTATAATCAAATTCCCTTTCAAGAGACTACCAATTTCTAGTTATAGGATGAGAATATACTTTTCTCTTATGCGGTTCTTCCTATGCATGTACACCAACACATTATGCTACAAAGGAACTATTTTCTAAACAACAAGTTTCAAAAAGCATTCGGTTTTATGCAATGTTTCTAAGTTTTCATATTTTAGTTTACACTTTAGACAGCAAGCTTCTGAAGAACTGGAAAAGGTTTTGCAAAGGGAAAATACATTAACGATCTATGAAAACTGTGCCACTTTGCCTCTCTTCCATACAACCATCACTAACTAGAAAATGAAGTTATTTTTTTAAAAACATCAAAATAAAGGACACTATCTATATACATTACAAGTATTTTGTAATGCAGTTAACTTGTATAAAGAAGAAAGATGTACATACCGTTGCTGAGTGATATTTCAAGATTGCAAGCGGTTTCCTTTTATGATAATCATACACACGAACCCTATTTTTGCAAAAAGATGTAAGCAGAACGTAAATGATATCTTTATGAATTGTAATTCCATACAAAATCAAGGAAAATTACTGCAGGATAACCGAATTTGAATGCATTAGATTTAATTTTATCAAACTAAATCTTTGCAATGGATATCAAACATATAAATTTATTAGACAATAGTGAAAGATATCTCATGAAATATGCAAGCCAATCAAAATATGTAACTCTAGCTTCTTTGAAAAGCTGTTGGTACTATATCAAAATAAACAAAAGTTAATGCCATTGCTGAGAGAATGGAAGATTTGATACACTTGTCCTACGCCACATGATGCATCATATCTCTTAAGTGACCTTTTATGATATTTTACCAATGAGTAAGAGCTGTTTTATATTGGGTCAGTCAACAAATTCAATTATGTAGGTAAGTCCAGTCACATTGTTCATGTAACCCTCAAATTAAGAAACAGCTATGAGAGGTTGATTCCTTTATTGTGTAAAGGAAAAGCAGAAGGAATATTTTTCCTAGGAAAAGAACATGGAAGATTTCTACAGGAGACAGTGGCTGCTGGAGGAGAGGTGAAAGGTACTCAAATTAAAACTAAAATTCTCAGAATATCACAAACCTGTGATCCCAACCAGCTGTTGCAAAAATTCTGTTATCTTTTCTTATAGAGATGTCTGATATGCCTGGATGTGAATGATTGATTTCTTTCTTCAAAAGACACATACCCTGGCAACACCAACATGGTAACAGACATAAATGACACCAGCATGCTGCAAAAGCTTCCATGTTTAGAAGTATTAAAAATAAGTGCAGAGGCAAGTAGAAATACATCAAAAACAGTAATGAAAGAAAATTATCATTGATCAAGAAATAATTATACATTAATATAGCGCTAGGAGTTGGCTCTTTCTTGTAATAAGCAGCACATAAGTTGGAACTTAAGCAAGATATGTGACAAAATATGCCACAACTCTATTGATTCAAGGATAAGCCTCTCTTGCAACCTCACCCACTCTCTCAAATTTAACTTTCATATCCGCTGAATGATTGAACCTTGGTTGTATATACCAACAAGTTCAGTCAAGAAAGGGGGTAAATATGTTTCAATGAGATGCAGTTATGTTGTATAGATTTTACATGTTTAAACTTTATATTAGTTCAAAAATATATCCTGTTAGAATTATAAATGTAATTTTCACTTATGGTCATGTTACCCACCAAAAAGAGAGTAACCCAAAGGAGAAAATTTTCTCCTCCTCGGACTAAGAAATTAGAAATTGCATCAATAAATCACATAAAAGAAAAACCTAGCTTTGTGCATGGTAAAACTCTCCTTTTAAGGGATGACGACATCTGTATTTGCTGTTTATGCAAAAGTTTCAGCCACAGAAATCAATTCTCTAGCCCAGTCCTAGTGTCTATTGGAAGGCCTTGGTCCCTTTTTGTTGATCATCCTTAAAAGGTCTTTTCTTTGGCTGCAATATGACATTGTGCACCCTATCATTGCAGATCAATAAAACCCAAACTTATAACAGCCATATCTTTGGTTTAGAAATAGAGTATAAGAACCTTTACATAGGATATATACACCTTTCTAGGCTTTGCCGATACTCTGTTCCATATTATAGACATTATCCATCACCTTGAGCCATAGCATTAGAATATCCATTAGAGAAATTTTGAGGTCTAAAATGGGCCTCCTAAGGAATATTATAAGACAATGTGGAAAAAGTCGAAGTCAGGATTAAATCGGCAAGGGTCAAAAAATTGAAAAACTTGTTAAAGTCGGGACTTTTTTGAAAAAGTCGGCAAAATTAAAAAAATAGAAAAATATTCATTTTTTTTTTTAAATTTTAGCATCTAAAGTATCCACAACATCAAATAAATGCATTTCCACATAAACATGTAAAGAAAGCTAATATATAATATGTATATGAAGTCTAGTGCTACATCACATATCAATATAGTGAATCAACTCCTGAATCTTAAGTCTTGTCTGAGTCTCAACTCTCAAGAGTCAAAATATCAACAAAAAATATAATAAATGTATATCATGAGTCATCTACATGTCATAAAGTAATCAATGACTGAGATCCTCTACCCCTTTCACGGGAATAGGGAACGGCTTTGCCCTTTCCTCTAGAGGAAGAAGGCCCAGCCCCTGGGGATACAAATGGACTCAGTCGTCCTCTAGAAGCAAAACCCTAAGGAAACAACTGTATAGTTGTATCAAGACATTCTATTATAAAATTGGAAACATCCCTCCACTCTGCCACGGGATGGGTTTCTTTTGGATAAAAACTATATTTAGTAATGTTACCTTTAGGACTTCCTAGGAAAGAAATTGAATGAGTTTAAATTGTTAAGATTTTGAGTAGAACTTTAGTATAGTAAGAGTCTAGATTGATGAAATTATTGAGAAATTCTAAAATAAAATAGGAAACATTCCCTCCAATGTATGAAAGGATCTAGTCTTCACTACTAGAAAGATTCATACCTTGGACACTGAAATTGGAAATGCTCAGGACAAGCCTTCCTTCGAAGCAACTCAATCCATTCAAAAGAATATAAAATCCACATGCATAAGCATTAATCTACATTATTCCAGAGAGAAGGTCTAAAGAGAGGAAAAAATATATTGTGTTATGCAATTGAAAATGACTTCTTCCTCCCTTATTATGAATTTCTTAGTAATATGTTTAACTTTTACACTGATACTCTCTCAAGTAGCAGAAGTCCAGAATGATGTAGCAGGTGGTTTTTGCAATTGTTGTAGATCAATTTATTGGATTAGTTAGTAGCTCATAATTATTTGAAAAGTGAATGTAATGATATTTATTGTGCAGGTGAAAGTCACTTGACACTCAAACCTATGAAGCTACATGATAAGATAAGGCTTGAGAAAACCATGGATCTTTCCAAACTGAACATGAAGAAACCGGATCTTTCCATTTGCCAGACTTTTGGTGATTTTTTGGCTCGACCTGTTGAAATTTGGTACCGGAGGACAGGTGGTTCCTTTAGGCTTTGATCTTTGGCCTAGGGAAAAGTGTCCAAAAGATTTTAATTTTTCTCCTAAAGTGACTTTATAATTTTTATATAGTTAAAATCTAATTTAAAAGTGACTTTAAGTGATAAAGTTACTAGGTCTAATTTTAAAGTGACTTTTATAAAGTCAATGAAAAATTAGAAAGGAAAAGTGACTTTGGAAATAAATGACTAAGTGGGTCTTTATTAAAGTGGGGTGAATTAAAAAATAGAAAGTGAGATTTAATGTGCATTTAATCTCAGCCATTGATCTAAATCTATTTCAGCCATTGGATTTAGAGATCACCCAAAAGTCACTTGGAGTTATATTAAAGGAGGAAAATGAGGAAAA
>APFE031170494.1:154157-168263 GCA_000404065.3 Pinus taeda | reverse complement strand
GAGATAAGTTGTAAAAGTTTGCTTGCTGATTTTTGCTGAATATTTTCTTGCTGTAAAAAGGCCTTTTTCAGAAATAAAGAAGAGCTCTCAAACTGGTTTTCCCCAAGAGTTGTAGGGGGTTTTTCCAAGGTCACGTTGACAAAAAATATCAGTGTTTTAATGTGTTTTAATGGCTGTTTATTACTGCTGATTTTTATTTCTGCAATTTCCAGCATTCTGTAAATTTTCCAGAATTTGTGTTTTCAGCAAATTTATTTTTCAGCTTGTTGAATGTATGGTTATGGGAAAGGGCATTTAACTACATGGGAGAAATAAGGAGAAACTGAAAACCGGGGTGGGAAAACAGAAATTTTAACACGACTCCCGATTAAATCAGGAGTATTATGATTTAACCCCGATTTTTTCGGGAGTGAAAAAATCGGCTAGCTAAAAAAATCAGATTTTTAGGATTTAATCCCAATTTTTTCCACACTCATAAACAAATGTATTTTGTGTATCATACTAATGAGAAATATATCACACATTTACATTATTCTCTCTTGCATTTTCGTGTGTTCAACAATGGTATAGCGGAAATAATAAAATAAGATTAGATAATATCATCAAATTTTAGAGGGAAAAAAGAAAAACTACTTTTTCAACTCATATTTTCAACCTATCTCCCTATGGTTTTACTCAAGTTTTGAGCGGGAGCACTTGTTGGATGCGAAATTTAATTCTTCATCCAAGGAGTACCCATGTTGCATACTTTTGATGGACCTTGCTTCAAGAAAAATGAGAAATACAAGAAAAAATGTGATTGCAGTCACGTTTTTCATGTATTTCTCATTTCTCATGTAGTAGGGTCCATCGAAAGTATGCAACATGGGTCTCCTTGGATGATGAATTAAATTTTGCACCCAATGTGTGCTCCTGCTCAAAATTTGAGTAAAATCATAGGAGTTAAGTTGAAAATACGAGTTGAAAAAGAAGTTTTTTATTTTTTATTTTTATTTTTTAATATTTTTAACTTTTTTACTCCAAAATGGTGAATCATCCCCCATGGTTTGACATCATCATCTTGAATCCTATCGGTTCTTATAAAATTAATTTTGGTTGTACATTTTTGTTTTGAGGCCCATGTTAGACCTCAAATTTTTCCAATGCCTTTAAGTGATTCAGGGATTCCAACTTAGAAGACCACCAAAAAAACCGGCACCAAAAACCTAGGCAAGTCGCAGACTGCAAAAAAAAATCCAATAAAAAGCCACAGCAAAATCACCACCTAGACTGATCACATGATAATATAAACCCTGACAAAAGTTGTCAGCCTCCCGATAAAAAGTAGAATGTAGAGAAGCCCAACACCTCCCTAATAGTTAGCAAATTGGGCACACCTGCAACTGATCCAAACTACACAATGTCTGCCGTGACAACCCTACCAGGTATCCGCCACTCTTGGTTGAATTCTAGCCAAATTATTATTCTAAGAACCTGTTACAAATACTAGCAATATATTTGAAAGGCTGGAAAATAGCTAAGGTAATGGCCTCCAAAATAATTGTTGTAGTATTGACTCTAGCCTCCCAAAACTCTAACTAGAACCAATATACGAACCTGTGAATTCTAAATGAATTCACCAAGGGATGAGATGGGATTTTGTCTTATCTCACCAAGGTATCAAGGGGTTCTCGTCTTAGGCACAATAACTTAAGGACAATTTCCTCAATCTTCACAAACAACAAGTAATTAACTCCTTTTGCCCCAAAAGGCTTGCTTCTCCCTCTTTTAAAGAATTCATGGATCTCCCTTCAACCTTCTAGAAACACTTTTATTTTATTATTTTATTTCCATTCTAGAAGCTTCTCTCTTTGCACTTTTATTTTATTATTTTATCTTCATTCTAGAGGCTTCTCCTTTTAATTTTATTTAAGTGACTTATTTATTTATTTTATTTAAGTCATTTTTGATCCAAGAATGATTAATTTGCCTCTACGATTTCTCCGTCCACTAAAGCCACTTTTCGTCATCCCATCCTATAGATGTTCATCCTGGTTCCAACGAGCTATTACACTAAGGTGTTTCTCCAAATAACATATTTAGCGTATTTAATTAAACTATGCTTGGTAATAGCCCCATTTTACAGGAATTGTCAGAATGTAATGGGACAAAGAACAAACTATGTGGAACTGACCTTGATGATGAAATATAGCAAGTGAACACTGTCAAACCCCATAAAAGTCTTCCAAAACCCTCTAAGCCCACTGATGATGTCTTCTTGCTCCTATGACCTGACTAACACAAACCTTGGAAATCCACCCTAACCACAACATAAGGGAAACCAAAAATGGGGATATTACAAATCCTTTGAAGCAAATATTGATCTTGTAGCTTCAAAAGGTCTTTTGCATAGGCTTGTGGCTAGCATGTAGGAGAAGAATTCCTCTTTAGATTGATATGAAAAAGGACATGAGCAAAGTTGATTCCTTTATATGTCACAAATATGGACACTATGCAGGTCAATGCCCAAACAAGAAGAAGGGCAAGGGAAAGGTTCCTATCGTTGCATCTGCACAAATGGATGAGTTAGCCAATAAGTTTGAAAAGGAGTTTTCATTGGTGTCATGTCTTTTTAGCACCATTACACGAGGGGTGTGGTACATTGATAGTGAAGCATCTCGCCATATGATGGGATCTCTAGACCTCTTCACCAATATGGTTAAAGAGCATAACAACCTGTGAAAATTCGGAAACCTAAATCCTATTGCAACAACTGGAAATAATTCTCCTAATTGTTAAATTAATTCTTAACAATTTAATTATTGTTTACTACAACAAATACTGAATCAATCACACTACTACCTACACAAACAAACTACGGAAGAAATAAACACTGGAAGAAATACTAGCGCACACATAAATTTACACAGTTATTTTTGGACCAATGTCCCCTGGAAAACCCAACTCGGGAAAACCAGTGCAGCAACTAAGGGTTTTATTATTATGCAGCAGTGAAATAATCTGAGTACAACTGGATGTCGAAAGTGGCAATCCTATAGAGAAATATTGGTAAGAAAATCTAGTGAGGAGAAATTCCTCACTCCACAAGCAAATCTCGACACTGACCTCAGCTCAAATTGAGTCGTCTAAACTACCGCTGCGTAGTCACTGCATCACCCTAGCGTAGTTGTTGCTGCTCTCAGCTTGGAACAACTTCTCCTCAAGCCATCTGACCAGTTGTTGTCTGGGAAAACGTCTCTCCTGGTCTCTGGAACCTTTGCCCAACTTCTGGCATTGAAACTCTGCTTCTCCCCCGCAATTCCACTTTGTCTCTAGAGGCTACCGCGTTGCTTTGCATCAGCCTCACTGTGGCTACTCTGCCTCTCTACAAATGCACTCACCGGATCTGGAAATCTTCCTCTGACTTCACTGTCTCTACCCTTCTCTCATTGCTTCATTCTCACTGGCTCTCTCTTTGGCAATTGATTGCTGCTACTTAGGAAATCGATCTGCTCATGAAATCGAACTGTTGAAGTGATGTCTCCAAGCCCCATCGACTTCTTCTTCTAATCCTCTGTTGAGACTTCAATGACCAAGATTAGATCCTAATCTATGGCTAGGACTACCTTGAAGTCGATCCGTGTGGGTTTCTAGAAGATTCACACCATAACTTAATTAATTCTGACTAATTATTATCATTACCTAAGTTTAGACTTAGAAAATATTTAAAAACTGACTAACAATCTAATTAAGTCATTTATAGTTGAAATTTCTAGAAACAATTTTTGGGTTTTGGAGATCTCATGCATTATAGTCTCTCCACAAAATTTCAAGGCTAGAACACATCTGATGCTACAAAAACTAACACTCCCTCTTAGCGAGGAATGTGTTCTAGTGCTGCTACCCCTGTAGCAACACCATGTCTCTGCATCATCTCCTGTCACGCTGCTAATGTCTGGTTGTTGCTGCCCACCAACTGCTGCGCAACTCCGGTATGTGTTGCATCTGTGCTATTATTGACTCCGCTAAATTGCTGCCAACACTGCATCGACACTGCAACTCCCTCTCCATTAGTTGTTGCTGTAACTGCAACAACTGCAACTAAGAAGCATCCTAAATAAAGAATCAACTATGATCAGTATAATGCACTATCACCTGAGTCTCTGACTGCTACTAGTATCTGCACTGCGTTGCCCAACATCTGACTGCAACTAGACTCTGCATCTATCACTCTAGCATCTAACTGCATCTACTACCATGGATCTATCTTGCTACAAAATATTGTGGTCTTCATAGCAAAGGTATTGATTCAAAAGGTGAACCTCTCCAAGAATCCTACCCATTTGTAGCACTCTGAGGCTACAAAACCAAGTCACCCCATTTGGCTCCTGCAGTATATCAACAAACATGGTGAAGTCTTCCTCCAACCCAGAGGAGAGCTTGTCGATCTCTGTTGATGTTGTCTATTGGTCTTGCATCTCCTCCTTGTCCTTCTTCTTGAGAGGACATTGGGTACTATAGTGACCAAGCTCACCACATTTAAAGCACTTGACCTTTGATAGGCCCTCCTCCTTCTTCCTCTACTACCCCTATCCTTGACTGGGACCCTTTGATGCGAGGGCCACATTCTCCTCCTCCTCCACCTACTTTTGTTCACTGCTACTGCCACTAATGGAGCTCTTTTGAAGAGTTCGTCTCAACTCCTCCTGCTGCAAATCGGCCCACATCCTGTCCCAACTTGGCAAGGTTTATCTGCCCAAGATACTTTGGATAAATACCTGCCACTCCTCTGAGACATTGTTGAGTGCCAATCGTACTAGCTTTGTGGGTTGAGGTGCTGCCCCAACAGCTGACAACTGATCCTGGATCTCTTGAATCCTAGTGAGGAACGGGTTTATGCTTTCCCCTTTCTGCGTCCCGGTGCATCTCAACCTTGTGAAAAATCCTCAGCCAAAATCCCTACTACAATAACTGATAATGTTTCTTCTATTTGTTAAACTAATCAACCAAATTATTTGCAGTTTCCTATGGCAAATATTGAAACATATACACTGCAACCTTCACTTAAATTAAATATTATGCGGAAACAAGAGACTGAGAAAGAAAGAAAATACGACAAAAATGACACCATTGTTTTTGGAAAAATGTCCATGGAAAAACCCAATGCGGAAATCGGGGCAACAAATCTGAGGGTTTTATTATTATGCAATAGTAAATCTGAGTACAATTCTTGGATGCTCAACTAGCAATCCGATACAGAGTGAAACTGGACAAAACTAATGAAGTGCTCTCACCCTGTCACTGGGGGAATCTAAGTCTCATCACGCTGAACTAGAGCCTCTGCGCAGAACTGCATCACTCCCACGCAGTTCCTGCATCACCCTTGCTGGGTATCACGCTGCTCCTTCTCTGGACCTTTTGATGGCTGGAAAATCCGAATCTCTACCTCCCAGTCTCACACCCCGGCTCCTGGCTACTGAAACTCGATTTCCTCAACAGGAATTTGATTTCCCTTTAAGGCCTGTGCTGCCACTGTGTCATCTCTGCATGGGTCGGCATCTCCCTCTCTCTGGATGTCATTCTGCCCTCTCTTTGCCTCGTACTCTCCGGCCCAGGAAAACTTCCTTCTTTCGGATACTCTCTGCCCCTCACTGCAAGAAATCTAATCGATCAGAATTTCCTCCTGAGAATTTCTCACTTCAGAAATTCGATCTCTTGATCTCTCTGTATGTTTTTCAAATGACCCTCAAGCTCCCTTAAGTAATCTTCTCGTTGACATTCAACTGCCCAGATTAAAAGCTAATCAATGGCTAAGATCATTTTAGCTTGATCCTCGTCTTCTTCTAGAAGTTACACCCACAATTAGATTAATACCCATTAATATTTTCAATTTCCTAGGTTTAGACTTGGGGCCCATTAAAGATATTAATTATTTTAATATTATTGTTTCTGGGTGGAATTTCCCAAAACGCTTTCTGGGTTCTTTGGAATACATGTGCTCAAGCCTCCCTGCAAAATTTGAGGCCTAGAGCACATCCGATGCTACCCCAAATCAGCACTCCATCTTAGCGAGGAATGTGCTCTAGCAATATATGTTGTTGCATACTGCTCTGATTCTGAAGCATCATCCTCTACGCTACTGATGTCTGACATGTTGTCCACCAACTACTATGCAAATGTTGCATCTATACAACTATTGACACTGCCACTGTCAACACTGCATCCATACTACATCTCCTTCTAAAGTGCTGCATCTGTGCTGCTACTAGCATTGCCACTGCACTACAAACTGTTGCTGCTATTCTATTAGCAACGGAAAAGCATCCAAGATTAATGAACTAATTGTGTTCAGTATGATACCACGTGAATGTCGGAGTCTAACTGTTGCTAGTCTCTGCACTGACCCTCTGAATCTACCACATTGTTGCTGACCTTTGCTCTATGCCATCTACACTGCTGCCAACTCTACTCTACGCTGCTCAGTCTCTGGCGCTCCTAGCCACTACAACTGTCTCCTTGACACTCCTCGGCTCCATCCGACACTAGTCCATCCTGCTACTTCTGATCTGGGCTCCTGTAGCAAGGAAATGATCCTAGAGGTGGACTCCTCAAGGATCCTGCCCATCTGTAGCTCTTTCGAACTATAGCTCCAAATCAGCCCAACTCCCTCCTGCAGGTATCTCGGTTGTCAGGGCGAACTCCTCTTCCTTGATCTTTGTGGGCGCAGCCTTAAGATCGTGTTTCTCATCCTTGTCCTTCTTCTTGAGAGGACATTGTGTAGCGTAGTGACCCATCTCACCACACCTAAAACACTTGATCTTCAAGACCAAAGTTGCAGGAAACGTCCCCCCCCGGATCTAATGCCCGAAGCGCGTACTGTATGGATGCTTCCCCAGAAGCGCGGTTCCGAAATTTCGAAACACGTTTCAGACTGATATGGACACTTCCTCGAAATTCAGGAAGCGTCCCTCCGAAACGCGTTTCAGAATCTCCGAAGTGCATTTCGTACGACACTTCGGTCATACGAAGCGCTTCAGAGGGCGAATCGTACGGTTCTGTACACGCTTCCGGAAAGTGCGTCGCGTGGCCTAAGAAAATTGATTTTTATTTTTTTAATTTTTTTTGGTGAGTTTGCTTGTTAGGGGTGGGTCCACCTTGGGTTAGGATGAGGAATAAAGGCAAATATATATATATAATTATAAATATAGCAGATGCTCCTCATGGTAATGTTAAATTCTTAAAGTAAAAGTGACATTCTCCTTTATTTTTCATTTTCATCTTTTTACTAAATTTTTAACATTACCATGAAATGACTCAGGATGTTTGAGAGTGGTTCCAGCCTCATTGGACTTCATATGGAGAAAATAGAGTTTCATATCCTATTCAAAATTCAGCAGTCTTAACAATTTTTAGGAATTCAGGATCATTAGGATTGTGGCATTTCATTAGATTATATCAAGTATGAAGGTATGCGATTAGCATTTAATCAAGAGCACCAAGCCCTATATGTACCCTAGCGTTGGTGGTGTTAATTGTTGAACTCCTTTGTCACACCCTTAGCAAAAAATAACCTTTCAATCAAGTCAAAATCATCGATCAAGCATGTTAAGCTTTTTCTACCATATTTTAAGTCTTGAATTAGGTAGTTTGAACAAAATTGGGCAATGTTGACTAATATCCCTAGACAATCAAGGTAGAGGCAAAGGCTAGACAAGAGGAGAAGAATCTAGATTCTAGATGGTTGATGCATCTAAATGGTTGATGCTCGAATAATTAATCATTAATGTACAATGGATGCTATATCTATCTTGATTTATGCAAAAATATGCATGTTTTCATGTCTTCTACAACTAATTTGGTATTTGGGATGTTTGTTTTGAGTATAAATGCAATATATATAGCAGACGCTTCGCTTCCTAGATTTTTGGAAAATGACACTTCCGCGTTCGCGCTTCCAAAAAATGTCCCCGTTTCGTCCTTGCTTCGTGCAACATTGTTCAACACGTCCTTCTTACATCTCCGCTGGTCCTATTGTCCCTTCGATGCAAGGGCTACATTATCCTCCTCCTTGGGCTTCGATCCACTGTTGCTGCTTCCGTCAAGTTTAACCTTGACTAATTCTCTCCCCCGCTCCTCTTGTTTTAGAGTTGCCCACGTCTCATCACAATTTGGCAATGCTGCTCTACTCAGGATACTCTGGACAAAGACTTGCCACTCATCTGAGACAGAGTTGAGGGCCAGTCTAACCAACTCTAAATCTTGAGGTATATGCCCCATAGCATACAATTCATCAGAAGTCTCCTTGAGCGTTGGGAGGAATGGATTAACATGCTCCCGCTTTTGCATCTGAGTAGATCTCAGCTTCTACTCCAAGTACATCTTCTATTGCTCGAAAGATCTCTGATATAACGTATCCAAGGCATCTCACATCTCCTTAATAGTCCCTCTGCTAGTGACGTGGCAAACCATGTGATTCTTTACTCCATCTAGGATCATCCTCTTGGCCTTCGCCATTTATGTACGATACTTCTTTAGCGGATCTGGATCTGCAAGCACATCCACCACACTGTCGACATACGTCTTAAGTACATGCTCATCTAGAACGAATGACATTCTAGCCTTCCAGATGACATAGTTGGATGCTCTGTCCAACCTGTCCTGATCCCTCAAGCCATTGGTTGCCATTTCTACCACAAATGTCGAAAATCTCCTCTCTCCTCTATGTTGCTGCTGGGCTAGCCTACGCACTCCTAATTGGAGCTAGTAAAACTACTGCCGCTTGCTACTGCTCGGCTCTAGAGAATTCGAATTTCTTGGCTAGGAATTCTTTGAGGAAGAAATTCTCTCAACCGTGCTTCTCCTCTCTCTTCTGACGATTTTCTGCCAGCTAACTGCCTACAGAAAAATTTGTGTCTCACCAGCTTTTCCCCACGCTAGAGCTTCAACGATGCTCCCTCTGCCCCAAAAAAAATTCAAACTAGGAGTACTCTTCGTCGACTCACTTAGAGAGAGACTGCCTCGAAATTTCAGCCTTCTGGTTAGAACTGCACAAACCCTCTGGGGTTTCAAACCACTGCCTCCTGCAATGTTTCTATCTCCCTCTTCTGCTCAGTGCTGGGTTCTCTGGCACTGCTCTTCTTGCTTCACCTGTTGCTCTAATACCATGTGAAAATTCCTCAACCACAATCCCTACTACAGTAACTTATAATGTTTCTTCTATTTCTTAAACTAGTCAACCAAATTATTTGCAGTTTCCTATGGCAAATATTGAAAATATACACTGCAGCCTTCACTTAATTAAATATTATGTGGAAACAAGAGACTGAGAAAGAAAGAAAATACAACACAAATGACACCGTTGCTTTTGGACAAATGTCCCTGGAAAAACCTAATGCAGGAAAACCGGTGCAACATATCTAAGGGTTTTATTATTATGTAGTAGTAAATTTGAGTACAGTTCTTGGATGCTCAACTAGCAATCCGATACGAAGAGAAACTGGACAAAACGAATGGTGATGTGCTCTCACCCTCTCACTAAGAGAATCTAAGTATGACCACGCTGAACTGTAGCCTGTACATACCCTCTGTGCATAACTGTATCACTCCCATGTAGTTCTTGCGTCACCCCTGCTGGTTATCACACTGCTCCTTCTCTGGACCTTCTGTTGGTTGGAAAATCCAAATCTCTGCCTCCCGGTCTCACACCTCGGCTCCTAGCTACTGAAACTCAATTTCCTCAGCAAGGCTTCAATTTCCCTCCAAGGCCTGCGATGCCATTGCGTCAGCTCTACGTGGGCCAACATTTGCCTCTCTCTGGATACTCACTACCCCTCACTGCAAGAAATCTACTCAATCAGAATTTCCTCCAAAGAACTTCTCACTTCAGAAATTCGATCTCTTGATCTCTTGGTGTGTTTTTCAAATGACCCTCAAGCTCCCTTAAATAATCTTCTCATTGAATTCAACAACCTAGATTAAAAGCTAATCAATGGCTAAGGTCATTTTAGCTTGATCCTTGTCTTCTTCTAGAAGCTACACCCACAATTAGATTAATACCCATTAATATTTTTAATTTCCTAAGTTTAGACATAGGGGCACATTAAAAATATTAATTATTTTAATAAAATTGTTTCTGGGTGGAATTTCCCAAAATGCTTTATGGGTTCTTTGGAATACATGTGTCCAAGCCTCCCTGCAAAATTTGAGGCCTAGAGCATATCTGATGCTACTCCAAATCAACAAGCTTCTCCTCCAAATATATCTTTTGTTGCTTGGAAGTGCCTTGGTATAGCGTGGAAACTGTATCACACATCTCCTTGGTCATTCCCTTGGCCGTTATGTGTGTTACAACATTATCCCAGACACCATCTAGGATCAATCTCTTTACCCTTGCCATCTCCTTTCGGGATTCCTCAATTGATCTGCATCAGTGGGGGTAGCTACCATTGCATCAATATATGGCTTTAGGCCATATTCATCCAGAACGAAGGATATCCTTGCCTTCTAGATGACATGGTTGGAAGTACCGTCCAACCTGTCCTGATGTCGTAGTCTGGTAGTGGCCATCTCAGATGATGTCGAAAATCTCCTCTTCCCTTCTGCTCAACTGCTGCTACTCGGCAGTCGCACAACTGTTATTACTAGATCACTCCTGCTACTCGGTTGCTACTGCTACTCGGACACTGCTGCTACTCTGCAAGGGAATTCAAACTTCTCGAGACTAGAAGTTCTCTGAGAAAAATTTTCCCTCTCAGCGTGTGCTCTTCTTCCTCCCGATGCTAGTTTTGCTCTAGCAATTGCTGTTTCCAGCTAGAGATTTCCTCTAAGAAAAATACTGGCTCCTCCCTCTCCTTCTGCAAACCCTCAAGCTAGAGAGATCAAATTTTTCTGTCCCTCTTGGAAAAATCGATTTCTCCTCGAGAATTCGACCTCTTGGCCAAGTTCACTGCGTTGCCTCTGGCGTTTTGAACTACTGATCCTCAATAGGCAACGAAACTCCCTCTTCCATCGCTACTGAGCTCTCCGATTGATCATTTGTGCTTCGATACCATTTGAAAATTCGGAAAACTGAATCCTATTGCAGTAACTGGAAATAATTCTCCTAATTGTTAAATTGATTCTTAACAATTTATTCACTGTCTACTACAATAAATATGAATCAATCACACTGCAACCTACACAAATAAACTGCAGAAGAACACTGGAAGAAATATTAGCACACACATAAATTTACACAGTTATTTTTAGACCAATGTCCCCAGAAAAATCCAACTCGGGAAAACTGGTGCAACAACTCAGGGTTTTATTATTATGCAGTAGTGAATTAATCTAAGTACAACTGGATGTCGAAACTAGCAATTCTACAGAGAAACACTGGCAAGAAAATCTAGTGAGGAGAAATTCCTCACTCCATAGGCAAATCCCATCATTGACCTAAGCACAAATTGAGTCATCCAAATGGCCTTTGCGCAGTCACTGCATCACCCTAGCGCAGTTGTTGTTGCTCTCAGCTTGGAACAACTTCTCGTCAAGCCGTTTGCCCAGTTGTTGTCTGGGAAAACATCTCTCCTAGCCTCTGTCTAGCTTCTAGCACTGAAATTTTCCTTCTCCCCAACAATTCAACTTTGCCTCTAGAGACTATTGCATTGCTCTGCATTGTTGTTTTATGGTAGCATCAAATGTGCTCTAAGCCTCAAAATTTGCAGGGAGGCTAGGACACATGTATTCCACAATACCCAAAAATCGTTTTGGGAAATTCCACCCGAAGGCAGTTTTATTAAAATAATTAATTATTTTTAATGGGTGCCTAAGTCTAAACTTAGGAAATTAAAGTAATTGAAGGGTATTAATTAAACTGAGGGTGAAACTTCTAGAAGAAGACAAAGATCAAGTCAATATGGTCTGAGCCATTGATTAGAATCTAATTTGGGTTGTTGATTACTCAACTAGAGGATTATAAGGACTTCGATGGGCATTTGGAAAACACATCGGGCAAATACTCAGGTACCCAAGTAAGATTGATTTTCTCACTGGTCAAAGTTTGGTAAGAGGAAATTGAATCAGAGGGAAAGTTGCAAGGGAGAAGGAGAGAGGGCATCAGCATCAGTTGAGAGTGCAAGAGCAAAAGGAAGACGCAGAGCAAAGGAGGGACAACGCAGAGGCTGTGATGTTGGGACTGCACAGTCCCTATGTAGAAGTTGACGCAGTGAGACGTAGAGGGGGCAGCAAGTCCCCTCCAAAGTCAAAATCTCGCTGAGAAGCGTGAGAATGTCGTTTGTAAAATTTCTCACAAAAATTCCTCTTCTATTATGTTGGTTGTATCTTGTACATGAGATTTTTGCTGAAGATCAATAAAGAAACCCTCATTTGCTGCACCAGTTTTCCCACATTAGGTTTTCCCGAGGACAATTGTCCAAAAATAACTGTCATTGTGATTATACTTGTGCTAGTATTTTTCCTTGCATTTACTTTCTGCAGTATTTTAATTGTGAAGGCTACAACAGAATTTATTTCGATATTCACTGTAGAAACACTGTGAATAACTTATCTCTGAATTAATAAGTAGAAGAAATAATATCAGTAACTATAGTTGGATTTCTATTTAGAAATTTTCACATGGTATTAGAACTGAGTTAAGCACGATGAGCCAGCATTGAAAAGAATGAGGGAGATCGAAATTACTGCATAGGCAGAAAATCGAATCCCCAAAGGAATTGCGCAGTCCAGACTAGGAGGGAAAAATTTTCATAGGAAAATCTCTCTCTGAGAGAGTAACAAAGAGGAAGATTTCCATATCGAAGGTTACCAGTAACTGAAGAAGCAGCGCAGAAGCTTCAGCGTAGTTTAGTCTTCAGTTAAAGATGTGTTTTTTCTGCAGCAATTGCTGCGGCAGAAAAGCGTCATAAATTGATAGGAAAAATAGCACAAAGAAGGATGGAAAATCAAGATGTCTCTGAATTATCTTCTTGATTGGAAGAAGAATTTGCATGCATGTCAAGTTCAACATTAGCAGATGTTTGGTACATTGATAGCGGGGCTTCAACCCATACGATTGGAGTACAAAAATATTTCTCAAGCTATCAAGAAGAGCAAATGGACTTGCAAATTACTATGGGCAACAGAACGAATTGTACTCTAGTTGGGAGAGGCGCCATAGCATTTCAGACGGAAGCAGGAACCAGCATCTAAGCCACTAATGTTCTGCATGTGCCTGGGTTAGGAATGAATCTGATTTCAGTGTCCCAGTTACAGGACAAGGGATACGATGTGTACTTCATTGAAAGGAAAGTATACTTCAAACATCCAAGCTAGAAGAAGAAGAGAAAAATTGGAGCTCAAAGCAACAAACTATATAGATTGCAGCTTGAGTCTCCAATGGCACTAATAGGCAGCAATCATAATGGTGAAAAGGAACTGAATGAACTATGGCACAGGCGAATGGGACACTTACACCATGGAGCACTAAGGATACTCAGAGAGATTGCTACAAGAGTTCCAGTGCTTAGCACTGAGCATGATAATATATGCAGAGGATCCGTACTAGGGAAGTACACTAAAGCAACTTTTTCCAAAAGTAACAATAGAGAGGAAGGCGTATTGGGATTGATACACTCAGATATTTGTGGCCCAATGTCCACAAGAACTCTTAGTGATGGCGAATACTTCGTCACTTTTATTGATGATCACTCTAGAAAAACCTGGATCTATTTCTTAAAGACCAAGGATGAGGTCTTTGATCGGTTCAAAGAGTTTAAGGCTCTCATAGAGAACATGACAGGGAAAAAGATAAAGGTATTGCGTTCAGATAATGGTGGATAGTATATGGACAAACTTCACAGATTTTTGTGCAAAGGAGGGCATCAAAAGAGAATGGACAGCTCCATATAATCCAAAGCAGAATGGAGTAGCAAAACGAAAGAACAGAACTATTGTTGGGGCGATAAAGGCTATGTTGTATGACCAGAACTTGCCTAGATTCTTATGGGCAGAGGCTTGCAACATAGCGGTGTATATCCAGAATATAACTCCTCACAGACTAAGTCACCTAACACGGGGATTCGGGACACGTAGGATTCGAGATTTGTGGTGTCGGATTTGGACACGTTGACCCCCCGGAACAGGACACGT
>APFE031170494.1:54482-153663 GCA_000404065.3 Pinus taeda | reverse complement strand
AATCAGCATCACTGTCCCCATCATCATGGTCCCCACTGCTCTCCTCTGCATCCTCCTCCTCCCCTGTATCCATAGTCGCCTCTGCATCTGCTGGTATGGAGGTTAACCCCTCTAAGTCATCAAATCTAACAGACTCTAGCACTGGATCATTGAGATCCATGTTGGCCAATGCCAACTCAACAGTGGTGTCCAGACCCATATCATCAGGAACAGTGTTACTTGGGAGCGGGAGCGACATATTCAGAAGCTCTTGGTTTGGTGCTCTTGATTAAATACGAGTTCCATACCCTAATACATGACAAAATTCAATGGAAACATTGCAATCCCCCAATCCTAAAATCCTGAAAAACTGATCAGTTTGCTGGATTTTGAATGAAATCTAAAATTCTACTTTCTCCATATGAAATCCAATGAGGCCGGAACCACTCTCAAACATCCTGAGTCATTTCATGGTAATGTTAAAAATTTAAGTAAAAGGATGAAAATGAAGATTAAGGAGAATGTCACTTTTACTTTAAGAATTTAACATTACCAATGAATAGCATATCAATATTAGGGCCTAAACTTGATCATGAAGCTGCCAAAATGCTCTACTCCTTGCTGCAACAGCACAAATCACTTGCCAAATGAAAATATTAATGAGCAAACACGCCCTTTTCTTTCCCGTGCTGAGCTTAGCGAGTCCTGGAAATAGGACACGTGTCCCAAAATCGCGACACGCTTTTGAAAATCGTGACACGACCTCAGATTTGACGTGTCGAAAACGGACACGACATGTCATATGATTTGGACACGAATCCAAACCGAATCGTGTCGGATTCGCTAGATTCGGGATTCGTAGGGGGTTTAGGACGAATCCGGTGGCATTGGGGAAGAAAATATTTGAAGGTTTCTTCACAGGGAAGAAGTCGGATGTGAGTCATCTCAGGATATTCGGAAGTGTGGCATACTGTCACATTCCAGACGAGAAGTGTAGTAAACTGGATCAGACTGAAGCAAAGGGTTTCCTTGTAGGATATAGCGAGACCTCGAAGGCATACAGAATCTGCATTCCTAGTAGCAGGAAGATTGTATTAAGACGAGATGCAAAGTTCATGGAGGATAGAGCTTTAAGGAAATCTCGAGAGATGCCAGCAAAAGATCAGTCAATAGATGTTCCATTAGTCCAACAGCAGCAGGGGCAGCAAGGAGGATAAGCAAGAGGATAGACACCTAGATCAAGCATAGTGACTAGCACCAGTATTTCCTTAGAAGTAGGAAATCCAAGCAGTTCTCAGCAAATGGAACAACAGGAACAGGAGGGGGATTTGATTGAGCCTCCCACCACCAGTGGTAGAACCAACAAGGAGGTATGACAAATGCTAAGGTACGCAGATGAGTTTGTCTGAGCTCCTAGAACCGAGAAGAGGCAGCGTAGACAGCCTGACAGGTACCAAGCCTTGGTAGCACAGGTTGAAGAACCCCCCAGCTTTCAGGAATCCGTACAACACCAAGTTTGGGTGGATGCCATGGTAGAAGAGTAAAGTTCTATCATGACGAATGATGTTTGGGAAGTGGTACCTAGACCAGAGGATAGATCAGTTGTAGGATCAAGATGGATCTACCAGATCAAGTATGTTGCAGATGGTAGTATAGAGAAGTACAAGTCTAGGTTCATGGCAAAGGGGTAGCACAAAAGGAACGAATAGACTATGAGGAGACCTTCACCCCACTAGCCAGATATACCTCTATCAGATTCGTTATATCCCTAGCAGCTCAAATGGGATGGGAGATTCACCAAATGGATGTCAAGACAACATTCTTAAATGGGGTGATAGAAGAAGAGGTGTATATAGAATAGCCCGAAGGCTTTGAAACTCATGAAAATAAAACTCATGCTTGCAAGTTAAAGAAAGCCCTGTATGGGCTCAAGTAGGCACCCAGAGCATGGTATGGTCGAATTGATAGTTACTTGCAGTAGTTGGGATTCATCAAGAATGTTGTTGATCCCAATCTCTACTATATAATGGTGGAGAATGAGCCACTTATTCTAGTATTATATGTGTATGACTTGTTTCTAACAGGGTCATCTAAGCTCATAAAGGACTGCAAGAAGAACCTTGAAGCATAATTCGACATGAAGGATATGGGGTTGATGCATTATTTTCTAGGGTTGGAAGTTTGGTAGAAGAATGGGGAGATCTTCCTTGGGCAAGGTAGATATACTACAGAAATTCTGAAGAGATTCATAATGCATGATTGTTGACCCATGGCTACGCCCATGATCACCAACTGGAAGAAAATAGATGCATCAGGAGACAAGGAGGTGGACCCCACCTTGTACAGAGACTGTGTTCAACATGAGGCAATACAGTTGCAGTATGTCCCCATAGGAAATTAGGTAGCAAACATACTCCCAAAAGCTCTAGGAAGAGCTAAGTTCATCCAGTTCAGGGAGCAAATGGGTATGGTAGAGAATCTGTTTCAGTAGCAGAAACAGGTGGTTTCTCAGTTGCAGTGACAAGAAGTGAGAGGGAGTTGTAGTACAAATGCAGTGTTGGCGGTGGCAGGGCTAACAACAGTACAGATGCAGCATTTGTGCAATAGTTGATGGATAGTGGTGTCAGACATCAGCATCACAGCGGGAGATGTCACAAAATCAGAGTGATGCTTCGACAGGTTGCATTACTAGAGCACATTCCTCGCTAAGAGGGAGTGTTGATTTATGGTCGCATTGGATGTGCTCTAAGCCTCAAAATTAGCAGGGAGGCTAGGACACATGTATTCTGTAATGCCCAGAAATTGTTTTGGGAAATTCCACCTAGAGACAGTTTTATTAAAATAATTAATTATTTTAATGGGTGCCAAAGTCTAAACTTAGGAAATTAAAATAATTAAATGGTATTAATTAAACTAAGGGTAAAACTTCTAGAAGAAGATGAGGATCAAGTAAATATGATCTAAGCCATTAATTAGAATCTAATCTGGGTCGCTGATTACTCAACTGAAGGATTACAAGAAGGACTTCGATGGGCATTTGGAAAACACACTGAGCAGATACTCAGTTACCCAAGTAAGATTGATTTTCTCACTAGTCAAAGTTCGGCAAAAGGAAATCAAATCAGAGGGAGAGTTGCAGGCAAGAAGGAGAGAGGGCATCAGCATTAGTCGGGAGTGCAGGAACAAAGGAAGACACAGCGCAGAGGAGGGACAGCGCAGACGCTGTGACATTGGCACTGACATTGGGACTGCGCAGTCCCTACGCAGAAGTTGACAAAGTGACACGCAGAGGGGGCAACGGATCCTCTCAGGAGTCAGAATCTCACTGAGAAGTGTGAGAATATCATCTGTAAAATTCCTTACAAAAATTCCTCTTCTATTTTGCTGGTTGTATCTTGTACATGAGATTTTGTTGAAGATCAATAAAGAAACCCTCATCTGCTACACCGGTTTTCCCAAATTAGGTTTTTCCGAGGACAATTGTCCAAAAATAATTATCATTGTCATTATAGTTGTGCTAGTATTTTTCCTTGCATTTGCTTTTCGCAATATTTTAATTGTGAAGGTTGCAGTAAAATTTATTTCGATATTTGTTGTAGAAGCACTCTGAATAACTTATTTCTGAATTAATAAGTAGAAGAAATAATATCAGTAACTGCAGTTGGATTTCTACTGAGAAATTTTCACATGCATCAGCCTCACTGTGGCTTCTTTGCCTCTTTGCAAATGCACTCACTAGATTTGGAAATCTTCCTCCGACTTCATTGTCTCTGCCCCTCTCACTGCTTCGATCTCACTAGCTCTCTCTCGAGCAACTAATTGCTATTACTCAGGAAATCGATCTGCTCATGAAATCAAACTGTTTAAGTGATTTCTCCAAACCCCATCGACTTCTTATAATCCTCTATTGAGACTTCAACGGCCAAGATTAGATCTTAATCTATAGCTAGGATCTAAGTTGCACGATATGGGGAAACACAATATATATATATATACTAGGATATTTAAAAAATGTTATATGCAATAATAAAACATACATGATACATTATAATTTATTACATTTAAAGTTTAAACATTATGATTAAATTGTCCAATGTCAATGCATAAACTATAAATTTCTAAATTTACATCACATTTACCCATGAATGATCACATAATGAAAATAGCAATATCGGAATATCCAAAATCAACCTTTATTATATATCTAAATCTCAAAATCAATGTTTATTATATATATGAGGTTGCAAGTACAATAAAGACTATGAGGCTGCAAGTACTATAAAGACAAAAGACTAATCCTCATCATCATAATCCACATAAAAAATAGAAGCAGAAGCATGCTCAACAATGGATGGTGGTGCTGAAGAGAATGATTGGCCAATTCCACTTCTAGGCTCCTGGTCCTCAATATTCAAGGCAGCAAGAGAGAGTTCCAAATCAACGCTTTCTAGATCTACATCTCATTTTTTAGAAAGACCACTGCTATATTTTAGACCCCTACGATATGCAAGGCCAATGTGGGAGTGCACATAAACAAGACCCTCTGTCTTCTGTGAGCCCAACCTATTGCGCTTCAAAGAATGAATAAAACTATAAGTGCTCCAATTCCCTTTTGCTAATGAAGAGCTTGCCACTTGTGAAAGAACATGAATGGCAAGGTTGTGCAAATGTACACCATTTGCTCCATGACAAATCCACCACCTAACTGGACTCACGGTGCTTCTCTCCTTCCAAGTTGATATATCTAAATAATCATCTAATCCTGCAACAAAACTGGCAAATTCTTCCTTCACCTCCCTGTGTAGATGAGCTGAAAACATTCTCATAAGGGATTTTTTCACACCATTAACCACCTCTCTATCTTTATGGGGTACAATGTTACTTGGGAGCGGGAGCGAAAGCGGGGAGCGGGAGCGACATTTTCAGAAGCTCCCGGTTTGGGAGCAAATCCCGGAGCGATTTTTTAAAAATATATATATATATATTTTATATTTTTTAATTTTTGATACATGTATGTCAACAAAAACATGTAGAATGTGAATTAGATATAAAAAACATAAAAAAACAGATTGATCATTGAACCATATCACATTAATCATCTAGAAGTTATAATCTTCATCAACCATGTCCACAAGTTAGTAATATACATATTACAACTGCAACATATTGAGTCTCGTGAATCATGATTCATCAAATTCAATCTTAAAGTTTCAACTTCAAGCTTTCAAAATTGAAAATTCAATATATAACATTTATCATCATTGATCACCAAAGTTGTACTTGTAAGCTAAGTTTAACCATTACAAGAAATAATATCTTAGATATATCTTAATTCCTAACTTCTAATTGTTAACATGACATGAAAATGTTATAAAATGAAACTATGAATAATGAAATGAAATGAAACAACTTTAGTCTTTCACGAAGCATCATATTCATAATTCACAATCATTACCAATGAGTTATAATTGCCAACTTCAAACTTCAAATTTTCATTGTCACAGTCATAATTGTTTACAAAAAATATCATTATGATATGAAAGAGTCAAGCGTCAAGAGTCAAGGACTCAAGACTCAACAGTTATGAAAACTAATAGAAACTAGAAAAGACAAGTAAACTGTAAATCTACATGTGGCCCTTGCCACGAGGGTCTCCAGGAGTATAAGTAGGTCGTGGTGGTCTTCTAGGAGTCTCTCGCACAGACCGACGACTAGAACTAGAAGGCACATGCCCTCCACGTGAGGGTGTAGATGGAGGTGGCAACAACAAAGGAACAAGACTCGGAACTCGAGCACTGCTACTGGATGGTGGAGGTGGCATGGCTGCTGCAGGTGCTTCATCTTCATCCCTTATAAGTTCCTCTTCCAATTCTTCAAGATGTATAGTGTCATCCTCCAAATTGTCATCCTCTGAGTGATTGTCCCAAATTTTATATGTGGGATCCTCATAAGCTCGATCACAGTAATGACTCAACAACCTCAAGTTGTAGTGCACATAAACCAAGCTTTCTGTTCGGTTTTCATTGAGTCTGTTTCTTTTCACATTATGTATGTAGCTGTAGGTGTTCCAACACCTCTCTGCAGAAGAAGTATTTACAACCTGTTAAATAACTTTTTTTTCCAATTTTGGCAAAAGTACGTGGTCGCCATATGTTTCCCACCATGTGAGAGAATCAAATCTATCTCTGTCTTCCATTGCATGTAAGTTACCAAACAAACCAGTGCCACTGAAGTATTTTCCTATTTCAAGGCATACAACTGCACATTCCTCCCCGTCAGTTATCAACTTTTCTAATGCTTGCAAATATCCACTAGTTACCTCTGCATTTAAATGGGGTTTGGTCCTAATCCCACCCCCTGGTGCAGGTTGGCCCAACCAAGATGTAGAGTAGTATTTTGGCGTAAGGATATATGCCAAGCAATGTAGTGGAAGATTAAGTCTATTCCACCGTTCACACACACAATCGTGAATCCATTTGTACAAGTCGGGATCTCTGTTATGAACAATATCTTTTATTTGCCCCAACATGGTATCCATCTGCTCATATACCTCACCAATCATTGGTTTGTCTGTATCTGCAAACAGAATCATGTGATAAATGGGCTTGGTGAAATCCAATACTTGCCTCACACTTGTCCAAAACTGACCATCAAGAGCGGCCTCCTCCACCAATTCAAAACCTCGCCTGTCAACTGCATTTGTAGCCCTTTCCTTTAATACCTGCCAATATGGACTTGATACCATGCTAGCCAATGACTCTCTTACCTTCAAAAGGCGCCTGAAGGTGAGGTAATAGCTACCAAATCTGGTCTTCGCAATCTTCAACAACTCCAATCTCGAGTGACTGCGGAAAAGGCCATGGGTATTGCTATGATTTTTAATAAATTTTATCATTTTTTTGCCTTTCTTGTACAAATCACCAATCCATTGGTATTGTTCATTTTTGTTCTTGACAATATCATGCAACAGAAGGTTCAATGTGTGAACCAAACATCCAGACCAAAATATATTGAGGTATTTATCCTCAATAATTGCTCCCGCTGCCCTACAATTAGCAGCATTATCAGTGATGACTTGGATGACATTGTATGGCCCAATACGGTCAATTGTTTCAAGTAATGCTTCTGCAATGTTGATGGCGGTCTTGAACTTGTCTGAGTAATCATGTGCAGTTAGAACGATTGGACCATTAACAGACACAGCAAGAACACTTATCAATGGCTTGCCTTTTACATTTGTCCATCCATCAGATACGATGGACACCCCATGCTCAGTCCAAGCACTTGTCATTCTATTCAAAGAATGTTATATTTTTGCTTTTTCATTATCAAGGCCAACGGTTCTTGCCTTGTCATACCCAGGGCTCTTGTATCCTTTAGGGGCATCATTTATGGCCGAAACCATTTCGTGCCAATAAGGTGAGCGAAGAACGTTGAATGGTATCCCACATGCATAGAGAAACCTGTAAACCTTTGAATCCACATCATTCCTACACCCCTCATCAAGGAAATCTGATATGGTTCTACGCCTTAAAGATGATGACCCTGAGCCTCCATATCCACTGCCTTGGGAGGATGCTGAAGGAGTTCTTTGTGATTGTGAGCTTGGTTCAAAGAAACCCCTTGATTTTTTTGATTCGTATTGGGCTTCCTCCTCCTCCCTTATGTATTTGGCTCTATCCGCTGTTGACACCGCTGCACAAGTTTTGATTCCTATTTGTTTCTCTCCATCCCATGGCCTTTTCCCGCAGAGGTGTCTTCTAGCACGGGTGTATGAACCTGTGTAATCAGTGTTGCAATGGGGGCAATGAAATTTAGTGGTTCCACCCCCTCTCCCTGTTTCAGCCCTGTGAACATATTTCCACAATGGGGTTTGGTCTTGTTTAGTTTTTGAGGGTCCTGTTCACCCTCCTCCAACTCCTCCTCACCAGGGTTTTCACCAATTTGACTTTCTCCAGCTTCTTCATCCCCCTCTTCAATTTGCGCCCTTTGTTTCCTACTCTCCAGCACCATAATAACCATAAAAGGGACCAGGAAGAGGAAAATGCCCAGAAATATAGTCAAGTCCATGGTGTTTGATGTTTGTAGGGTTTTGATTCAAGAATCTGCAAATTAATTTAATTTATTGGGATTAATTAACTTAATTTATTAATTTAATTCAAATTCATAACTTTAAAACTCAATAAACTAAATTAAATTGACTAAATTACTACTTAATTAAACTAGCTAGATTAGCTAAATTACTAAGTTACTTACCTCTGCAGGCTTGCTCCTCGCTCCTCGCTCTTCAACACTTGCTCCTTGCTCCTTTGCCAAGCTCTTGCTCCTCAGCTCTTGCTCAATGGTGATAATGAAATTTTTTTATGCCCTTTGGGCTTTTAAAACAATTTTTTTTTTTTTAATTTAGTTTTCTTTTCAAGTCTGCGGATTTTTTTTCCGCGTAACCGCTCCCGGCGCGGTTCGAATCGCTCTTGGAGCGATTTTTTAATGCCCGGAAGCGATCAGGAGCGATCGCTCCCTGATCGCTCCCGGGCTTAAAAAATCGCTCCGGGAGCGACGGAGCGATCGCTCCCTAATGCGCTCCCGAAAATGGCAAGGAGCGCAAATTTTTTACGCATGCGATCTTCTCTCGGCAAGTGCCTCCTGAGCGCTCCGCCTGATGTCGATTTAGGAGCGGGTTCGATTGGGGGGGGGGCGCTGCCCCGCAACTATGGTTGGTCGAGAACGGACTTGCAAGACTCACTTTCAGAGAGAGCGGGGTTGACCAAAGATGACTTTTGATCAATCACTGGATCAACTAGTGAAGGATCAGGGGAAACCTTCGATACCCAGCCGAAAGATGAGGTTGACAAGCTGTAAGGTTTTCCAACTCTTTGGAAGCTTCAAAGTTCATCCATAAGAGGATAAAGGTGAATGGGATGATTACCTTCACACAACAGGAAATTTGACTATTCCCTTTTTCCCATGAGCTTTACTGTTACTAGTTGAGGGTTTATCACCAGCATGAACTCCAGAGGCTGATAACAAAGGTTGATGTGCACCTGTGGACCACACTTCTAAGACCTTGGGAATACCAGGACAATTTCAAAGAAGGTGGTCACCTCTACATAACATGCAAGGGAATTTTACTTTCTGGGCCTAGTTGGAAGATTTTTCTTCATTAGTTTCATCAGTAACAATAGTTGTTTGGTTGACCCCTTGCTTATTTTGCTTCTTCTTCTTAACTTCCTAGTTACTAGTATCTAGGCTTTCACCAGGGGAAGAGGAAGAATGGGGTGAAGAAATAGGCGAAGAAAGCAAGGGTTCAACTTTAGGATCAACATGAGGTTGATGTTGTTCAGGTGGAGGAGAACTCGGTTGAAAAGCAGTTTGGACACTCGGAACCATCGAGGTCGAAAACAACCAAACTGGTAGACCAATGGTCAATCCAAGAAGGGACAACGTTGCCATATAGGGAGCACCAATATTTCCAAAAGAAGGAAAAGGACTAGGATTCCCATCAGAGGGGTTTCCTTGACTGGTAGACCCAGGAAATGTTGCCATTGGTATCAACCTAAGATCTACTAAGGAGTATTTCCACAGGAAAGATGTTTTTCTACGGATAATTAATTGATTTTAGAACTTTAACAAAAATAAATCAAAGAGGGGGAATCTAGGAAAAAGGGTTTACCAAGTATCGGTGAACTGCTATATACACCTTAGCCGAAAACAAGGACTTAACATATGACAACCAATCTCCCTGAACTCTGTATTCGGTGTATCACGTTTACAAAGCGGCTGACTCGGTTACCTGTGGTTAAAAGATAACAATCTAGTGGGGTCTCCCAATATATATGCAACGGTACGGGGAGCGCAAGTCTGTGTTAGTGCTGTCTAAAGCAGATGCGTTTGATGAGTGTCCCTATATACTTATCATATTGAAGTGCCTCTGATATACCCGAAAGTACTGGAGAACCTTCTATATACTTTCATACTGGAATGGGATTTCACCCCCACGGTACACTGCAGGCAGTTAATGGCAGTTGTTATGTTTAAAGACGCTAAAACATTTCTCTAGCCTAGACCTCTAGATATTTGCATGAAGTTCCAAGTGCTCCTTAGGTTAATTGAGGTAAATTTTAAGTTTATCTTCAATTAAGTTTCGCTTTTAAGGCTCGAAATGATGTCACCTGAACACCTATGATGCAAATATATGAGAAAAGGAAATCTTTTCACTTGATGAAGGCTAAACTAATCTAGGGAAGAAATTTCAATCAATAATGCATCAAACAAAATGCATCATGCAAAATGCCTTCCACTAACTTTCACTTTCGTCTTCCAAATGCAATGCCAAAAGTAAACAAGGTTTTCACTTTTCACTATCCTACATGCAACTTTTTCAAAAGCAAAACGATTTTGACTTTACTAAGATGCATATATATGAATTATGCTTTTCTTTTCATTTTGAATGATTTGATGCACCTAATACAATCTTTAGCTTTCAAACGCCGAAAAATGTGATCTATTTTCAATGATGAATCTCAAAAAATAACTTTTCAATGCAACTAATCTAATGCATTTTCACGAAAAGTAAATTTCGAATTACAAGCTGAAACAAATGCAAGACGGTGTTTTCAATGATTTCCACAGAAAACAACATTCAATCAATCACCAAAACAAACATCTCAATGACACCAACAAGCAGCAAGTGATGACCAATTGACTAGAAACCCTAGAACTCAATCAGATTTCACTTCAAAGCCAGTGAGACAAATTTTGCAAAAGACTGTAGGGGCCAAGACACATTGGATTCTAAGGCAGAAAACCTAAAAATTCACACATTCAAGGATCAACGCTACTTTATATACCCAAACTCGTGATGACTGGGTATCATCGCTACTTTGCATAGCCAAACCTGTGATGGTCGGGGTCATCAACACTACTTTGTATAGCAAAGTAGTGATGATTTTTAGCGCGACCAAACAGAGAAGAATTTTTTTTTGGTCATGACTGTACAGGTAAAAACTCGAGCTTCTAGCGCGACTGTTAGAGCTAAACCCGCGATGGGCGAGGACTATGGGAAAAAACAAAAAGATTCCAAGAAACAATCCAGACTTAGCACTCTAAGGCAGTAATCAGTGATAGTATAAACCCAGACTAATGCAGACAAGTTGAGAAATCGACGGTTGGTCTAACTAGTCAAAGGATCTGATTGAAGGAAAGGATGGAAAGGGTTATAGCTTTCCCAGTGGAGTCACCATTTTGTTGTCTAGGCAATCCTCTCTACAGACATGGACGATTCCTCTAGCCCAATGAGTGGGACTAGCAACCTACATGACAATCTACTAGACACTTTCCTAAGTTACAATCAAAATAGAAGAAGAGTAAGATGGCCTATGTGGTTCTGATGCTATGATATCCTCCTTTGTTGAATTCCTTGAATCGCTTGCCCCACGGGCTCGGTCCTACTGCTCACAGTGTTTTAATGCTTGCACAAGAGATCGAGACACAACAAATCATGCAAGTACAAATAGAATAATTGAAAGTAACCTACTTAACAGATCAAGGAGCATTAAGATAAATGATGCATTAACATACACTTTTATGGAAAATGAGCCAACAATTGTATATATTAATAGAATAAAGGAGGAAGCATACAACCAAGCCTTGATGTCAATAAGCTCTCCTTGAGTGAATGTCCAAGTCGAAGCTCAAGCTCTCCAAGCACTCCTTCTCCGAGCCAAATGAGTAGCATGTAAGCACAAACTCAGCATAAGGGTGCAAAAAGCCAAACACCAACCATTTGGGAATGGGAGAGGATGAATATATAGGCAGGGAAAGGGAGTTGGGATCTCTCCAAACATAGGAGAAGGCCCTCATCTTTAGGAGGTAGCTGATAGGGATAAGACCAAAGGGCCAAATTGAGGGAACTCGACCTCATCTATGCCGAACAACCTTCAGCTCATCGTTGTGGAAGCCTCTAGATTATGAAGCTTCTTGTCCTCTTTGGGAAAATTGCCTTTTAGGGATCATCGCAGGTATCCAAGCCAAAAGCGCGCTGGCATCACGAGGCTAGTATAGTGCAACTAGCGATCATTGCGGTTTTCAATGTCTAGGGGGCGATGATGCCAAGATTAGGGATTTAGAGCCATTTCCTTCAAGGGAAGCTCAAGGCATTTTTCCATCATTGTTTTAAAGAGGATTTGAGCTACATATCTGGTTGAGTACATTGCATGATGGTCATGTTTCGGGCACTTCGGGGTATGTCACGGGGAAGTGCTGGAGGCATGACAAAATACTATGTAACACCCCTCCAATCAAATCCCAAACAATCCCAGTTCCCCAATCGCTTTCACTGGGCCTCCTCACAAACAACTTCACAACTCCCTGCGTAGTCTTGGGGAAAAATGAGCTAGGCCGAGCCACACCACTTCATTCAGCTGAGAAAGAAACCGCTGCTCTTGGAAATTTCCTCCTTTCGACAAGTATTTGTGTGGAAATAGCCCAACAACAACAGATCTCTTCCCTTCGACACAAGACCTCTTGAAGCCCTGCGTAGCAACACTTTCTGCATCCCGCTGATGCCAAAAACTCACGCTACTGCGCGGTATCTTCCCGGCTACCAAAGATGAGTAGAATTTGCCTCCCTAGGAGGGCACTCGTGGTCCAACGAAGAAGAGGGTGAGACTTCCCCTTGGAAAACTCTGGTGCTAAACAACACTTGTGACTTAGCTGAACAACTTGACCAACAATGTGTAAAATGACAAATTATCAAAAGTGCTCTATGTTGCCTTCATCCTCCTATTTATAATTGTTTCCTCACCTTTCCTTGCGGGTCCCTAAGGTAACTATTTCGACCCCCTTCCCACACAATTAACTTTTCCTTCAAGGGGTGCGTATTCCATGAGAGGTGGCCCCCCCATTCAACCAAGGTTGGAATTTTCGATTTCTCCCAAGTCCCATGTATCTAAAATATCTCCAATGCCCATTGTTACCGCTCAAACTAGCAAGGGACCTAAAAGGGGTTCCTATGAGGACGACTGCTAGGTCAAGGACAATGATGGAGACTTACCCCATTGTCACCACATCTAAGACTCCCTACTCTTTACGGACATTCATCGATGCGAGGAGACTCGGTAATTAGGAAGTCAATGAAGGGGTTTGAAGTGATGTTAGAAACCCTTTCCCTAGGATAGAATGAAGAGTGGGACTTGCTTGAATTTTAAGCACGGGACTTGATTTTATAGGGAGAGGGGATGAGGATTAGAGGGTTGAGGTAGAAGGATAAGACTTATGAAGGAGGTTCTCAAATGCCTAAATTCCTTTTGAGAACTTGGATTCTCGAGTAGTCCTTGATAAATAGGCTTTGGTGAAGAATGGGACCACTCAAGCCCAAGTGGACCCAGTGGAGATTAGGGGATGGATTTAGGCAACCAATGATGTTCTTAACCTCGCCAAGGTGATGGGAAAGGATCAAACAAGAATTTTCTTCCAAAGATGTCAAATTGATCCTACTAGGTTCTAGCCTTGGGAACACCTAGGCAAAACTTGATCTTAGAGCTAGGGCTTGGGGTATCCAGAGATTCAACCGTTAGAATTGCTTGAAATTTGGAGAGCAAGGAGACCCACTAGCGCAGTTATATCTAGGAGATTGAAGTTTTCCAATGGCTAGTGTCCCGAGAAATTGATGCCCTAGGTGACCTAATGGGGCTAGACCTAGAAAGAAAGGGAAAAAGGTAAAGAGGAGGGTTAAAGTGATCACCCTTTTGAGGGACCATTGCGTGATTCACTTGGGGATATGGAGTCAAGGATAATAATGAAGAAGGATTTAGTTTCTTGTTCAAGGAGGCTCCAAAAGTCAACTTCGTCCAATGTTAGAGGAAAGAGACGAAAGGTGACTTTTAAGCATTTATACATCATACAAATGGTGCAATCTTATCAAGATAACATGATCTCTAGGACATTTCATTCGTCTAACAATGGCCCATACAAAGGATAAACTAAATAAACACATAATTACACATTTCGTACATGCAACAATTAGCCCTAATCATAGCGAAATTCAAATGTATGAAGCAACAAGAAAAATAACGTTAAATTTGCACTTACAATGTTAGGGATTATATTTGACCAGCCTCACATTTGCAAATAAGAAACTCCAAGATAGAAATAACCCAAATCCATGCATCAAAATTCATCCATCATCCAAAATAATCCCCTAATGAAAAAATGCGAAGTTCTCTAAAGATAGTGAGATCCCAAGTCAAGTGATGATACAAATGAATCCAACTAACTCCTATTTATACACTAATTGGGAGTTAGATTTAGCTAATGAAGGCTAATGAGCCTACATTAGCCCCTAAAAATAAAATAATGTGCAAATGAGCTAACTTTGATGACAAGCCCACCAAAATAGCTCACACATGAAAAGGTAAGCCTATCAAGAGGACAAATAATAATCTATGCATGTCGTAGGGCCCTTTAAGAGGCATAATGAGGTCCATGGGTGCCACAATGAAGAATTGGACCCTCAAAAGTAGTGGACAAGGGGTTGGACCCTTGTAATAACCTGTGGTGCTCCAAATGACTGTGGGGGCACACAAGTGTCCTCATGGGTCTCCAAAAATCGAAGATGCCTGTAGGTCGCTCTCAAGGGCCAATATGACAATGTAGGAGAGGCCACATGATCATAGAAGTCTTGGTTCATCTGCCAAGTGTATGGTGTAGATCTAGGGCTAGTTGGGCATGATGGATCAGGTGCATCCTCCTTGTCCAATGAGTGGACCACGAACAATCTCTGAATGGCTGTGGGGATCCATGAAGTGCAATCTGTTACTATGGAGGCCCATGGCTCTCAACGCTCACCCTATATGTGCCAATGTAGCCAAATGGAAGATTAGGATCCCATATAGGGATAGCAAACCCCAAATGGAAACCATCTGCAATCCTGCATAAGATCCAATGCATCCCCCTAGGCTTCTAGTACAACAAGTCATTAGAGTAATAAAGCAAATGAGCTTACTTAATCATGGACTTCATAATGGCCCGCCCTTCCATAATGGGCTTTGGGATGTGCCAATGTCCCCAAAACTCCTAATGGGGTTAACCAAGTACCCTTTTAGGTGGTTTCTGCTTCTAAAGGGGATATTATAGTCAAGGTACATTAGTCAAAAGGTGGTGGCATGTGGCAGATAGGTGAATGAGGTAGGGAATGAGAGGGGGCAACCCTGGGTCACATGCTGGGGCATAGGGGTAGCTAACAAGAGGGAAGTCCACACTTGTGTTTATTAGGTATAGGAGGGAGCAATCGTGGTACATGAGGTGCCCCGACCTTGATTTTTCCACCATTCTTTATATGCCTTTTGCCTTTTTATGATTTTCTTTGATTAACTGCTCGGTGTTCAAGGGTTTAGATCATGATATATAAGATATAGTAGTGAATTCCCCCCTTTAAGTCGGTGCAATTCATCGCCCACCAGGGGTTGGGACAATCATGGGTTCCTATATGATGAAGAAGTTTCATAGAACCTGATGGAACTAGGGTGATGGCCATGATGATGGGGTAGAGCTCATGTATTGGCTTTTGCCCACGTGCTAAATATTTTTGGCCTGCCTGTCTTTTGCATTTTGTGGTACTGTTCCTGTTGAATGTGACCATATATGCTTTTAAATTTCTTTTTAGCTGCATCAATCTCTGGGCTTCATTCTAGGCTATGACCTAAGGTGTGGGCAAGGGGAAGGGGTGAGCTGATCCTATTTGGACCCGATGGAGGAATGTGGACCTAGGTGGGAGAAATGATGGATGGGGTAATGATGAATGGAAAAAGGGTAATATGAGCAGATGAGGGAGCGAGACCACGCAACCAAAATCAGGGTTTCCCGTGAAATACCATCCCTAAAACCAAATGGTCAGTAAAAGAGATCCCACGAGATTAGAATCCAAGGTTAATGCTTAAATGGTATAGGGGATAGAAGCACAGACCTAGCCCATTCTTTCTGCTAAATCCCCCTATTAATCCATACCCAGAAGTGTCCATGATAAGCAAACAACATTACTCAATTTCAAAATGACAAGGCATACCTTTAGATTTGAGAGGCCCACCTTCAAACGTATGATCATGACAAATGGGCGAGGGACCACATTGCTGGCTCAGGTCGCGGAGAAATGACACAATGAGTTATTTGATGGCTATAAGGTGCTGCTGGCTACCGACTGAGGACCATCTTGGAGAAAACATTTCTCCTAGGGATATTACTCACAAAATTCTGGCTGCATCTGGGACGTGATCTTTGTTGAAATGGGAAAAGTTGCTTGAGCGGGGGGTCACGAGAACTCCAACAATCTCTTGGTTACCATAGACCTGTCACCTGCACATGATAAATGAAAAACACGGGGAAGCATGCTTTTGTGACGTCTCATGATCGCACATGCTCTATGTTAGGCCATAAAATCAGCATAAAATAAAATATATGCATCTATCTACCATGAGAAATATCATTAGACGTTAATTCTAATGCGGAAATGAGCATGCAGTGCATCCTACCCGAACATGCATATAACGAAGCTATTATTAAGTGTAATCATAAAGCCAGTGCAACCAACATATCATAAAGTCAATATAAATATGCCTACCTATATGATTACTCATGCACCAAGTCTCAAAGTGAATGCAAACCCAAACACATGGAGAATGTTGTAGGTTAGAGGTGGGAAAATATGATGCCCAAATATGGATGATTATGTGAGAAGAGGTAAGAAAAGGATGTAATCTAGTTCATGAGATATTCTCTTGCAACCAAAACATAGAGATGTCAACAACCAAGCTCATACATTTTTGATGGATGATGACCTCTGACATATCACCTCCACCATTGTCCTTATTATTTATATCATGGATTATGGCCTTCATTGGGTTATGATTAGTGGGAAAGGCAGGCCGACGAGATAGAGAAACATAAGGAGGTTGCACATGATGATTACATTGGAGAGGGGAGACTATGGAGTGCTCAAAGCTCTGAGGGTGCGTCCAAGGAGGAAAAGTATAATCAATGAAGGGCTTCTCCTTGACACTATACTCGGGAGGGGGTAAGGGCTCACAGTTACTTGCGATCATACTTGATGAAGACTCAAGATGATGACTAATAGGAAAAAGGGAGAAAGAAATATTGTATTCAACGGTTGTGCCTTCCCAAAGTCATAATCTAAAGGCTCAGGTGATTTGAACATAGAATCATACTCAAGAGATGTGGGAGCCTTATCAATTTCCTTAGTATCAAAGATTGGGTCTCTCTTAAAAGGAAAATTGATCACTTCCCACTGCCCCTCTTTATGCAAAGGAAAATGAAGATTCTCCTTTCTAAGGGTATCAATGGTTATATCGTCATAAATAGCGCTTGAGGGGAAGTGAAGACCAATCTCATCCTCATCCTCCTTGCCAGTGTAGTAAATGGGAGCACAATCAAGTTGAGTACCAACAATTTCCCATGACTCCTTTTCAATGTGGAAATAATCTTCAATGTCATCTTTCAAGGGGGTAATGGTATCATCTCTCTCAAGGTTTTCAAAAGAGGATTCATCGGAAGTAATATCCTTGAGAAAGGTAGGGTTGGTGTCAATTTCACTTTCCATAAATTCATCCTTCCTAGAACGTGTCCTCAAAATCATTGTTTTCATTATGTGGACCCAAGGAGGACTCGTCTTCTTGCTCATTACCTAGATTCTTAATGTCTTGATGATGCTCGATGAAGACCTCCTCTTGTGTACTTAATGCAGGATGTACTTGAAAATGTCTAAGAAAGCCATCAACGAACTCTTTAATAGATGAGATGCTCCTAGGTTCGTGATCATGTAGCCATGAGTTATGACCACCGAGAGATCCCATTAACAATAACATAAGGACATCTTGGTGGACAACCTTCTCCCTTGATGTATGTGTATTAAATCTTTCTACGTGGTCAATTGCGGAGAGTGGATCACCATCAAACACGGGCATCCCATGTAGCATCCTTCCCGCGACATGATTAGGATGTCCAGGGACACTAGCAATGTCCAAAGCGGGAAATTTACAAAAAAATGACAACCTAATTGAAGTATACATGAAACATATGTAGGAGTCGCCAGGGGGAAATTAAAGATGCCTAGAAAAATGCTTACTTCACCCTACAAGCACCAACCTTAAAGTTCAATGAAGAACTAGGGTTTTGTTCTTCCAATAGAGTCGCTAATAATGATATATCAATATGTCATATGGGGAACAAAACACACGTTTTGTGCCCCAGACAACGATGCCAAAATGTTACCACTCAAACTAGCAGGGGACCTAAAAGGGGTTCGTATGAGGACAACTGCTAGGTCAAAAGGCAATGATGGAAACTTGGCCCACTGTCACCACAACTAAGACTCCCTACTCTTTACGGACTTTCACCGATGGGAGGAGTCCCGGTAGTTAGGAAGTCACTTATAAAGTATAGATCAATGAAGGGGTGTGAAGTGACCTTAGAAACCCTTTTTCTAGGACAGAATGAAGAGTGGGACTTGCTTGCCCTTTAAGCAAGGGAATTTTTCAAGAGAGGGGATGAGGATTAGAGGGTTAAGGTAGAAGGATAAGACCTATAAAGGAGGTTCTCAAATCCCTAAAATTCTTTTGAGAACTTGGATTCTCAAGTAGTCCTTGATAAATAGGCTTTCGTGAAGAATGGAACCACCCTCGGCCAAGTGGACCCAATCCAGGTTATGGGATGGATTTAGGCAACCAATGATGTTCTTAACCTGGCCAAGGTGAGGGGAAAGGATCAAACAAGAATTTTATTCCAAGATGTCAAATTGATCTTACTAGGTTCTAGCCTTGGGAACACATAGACAAAACTTGATACTAGAGCTAGGGCTTGGGGTATCCAGAGATTCAACTGTCAGAATTGCTTCAAATTTGGAGGAGACCAAGGGGACCCACCAGCGCAGTTATATCTAGGAGATCAAAGTTTTCCAATGGCTAGTTTCTTAGGAAATTGATGCCCTAGGTGACTTAATGGGGCTAGATCTAGAAAGAAAAGGAAAAATGTAAAAAAAAGGGTTAAAGTGATCACCCTTTTGAGGGACCAGTGCTTGATTGACTTGGGGATATGGAGTCAAGGATAATAATGAAAAAGGATTTAGTTTCTTGTTCAAAGAGGCTCCAAAAGTCAACTTTGTCCAATGTTAGAGGAAAGAGAAGAAATGTGACTTTTAAGCATTTATACTTCATAGAAATGGTGCAAGCTTATCAAGATAACATGATTTCTAGGACATTTCATTCCTCGAACAATGGCCCATACAAAGAATAAGCTAAATAGACACATAATTCCACATTTCGTATAGGCAACAATTAGCCTTAATCATAGTGATATTCAAATGCATGCAACAACAAGAAAAATAGTGTTAAATTTGCACTTAGAATGTTAGAGAGTATATCCAACCAGCATCGCATTTGCAAATAAGAAACTCCAAGATAGAAATAGGCCAAACCCATACATCAAAATTCATCCATCATCCAAAATAATACCCCAAAGGGAAAAATGCGAAGTTCTCTAAAGATAGAGAGATCCCAAGTCAAGTGATGATACAAATGAATCCAACTAACTCCTGTTTATACCCTAATTAGGAGTTTGATTTAGCTAATGAGCCTAGAGTAGGCCCTAGAAATAAAATAATGTGCAAATGAGCTAACTTTGGTGACAACCCTACCAAACTAGCTCACACATGAAAAGATAAGCCTCTCAAGAGGACAAATAATAATCTATGCATGTCGTAGGGCCCTCTAAGAGGCCTAATGAGGTCCATGGGTGCCACAATGAAGAATACGACCCTCAAAAGTAGTGGACAAGGGTTGGCCCCTTGTAATAACCTGTGGTGCTCCAAATGACTGTGGGGGCACACAAGTGTCCTCATGGGCCTCCAAAAATCGAAGATGCCTGTAGGTCGCCCTCAAGGGCCACGATGACAATGTAGGAGATGCCACATGATCGTAGAAGTCTTGGTTCATCTGCCAAGTGTATGGGATTAAATCGGCGAGGGGAAAAAATCAGAGAAAATCGTAAAAATTGGGAAAAAATCTTAAAATACAAAAATATTCATTTTTTTTCAATGTTTTTAATATCTAAATCATCTACAATATAAAATAAATACATTGAAACATAAATATGATAAAAGAACTAATATAAGATGTGTAATATCATTTCTAGTGCTACATCACACATAACAATGAATCATATCCTAAATAGTAAGTCCTGACTCCTGAGTTCCAACTCAGCCTCAAAATATCAAGAAAAAATATAATAATGTATCTCATATCATGAGTCATAATGTCATATACAATGAAATGAACCAAATAACTAATACTACTGATTTCCTCTGCCCCTCTTGCGAGAAAATGCAATAGCTTTTTCTTTCCCTCTACATGTAGATGTCGGTGGAGTTGGCAGTGGACTCACTTGTGCTCTAGAAGCTGAAGAAATAGGAGCTACAGGAGGTAGACCACGCCCTCTACTGGTGGCTGGGGTAGCTTGGGTAGGTGGTGTCACCTCCTCCTCCTTCCCCTCCCCCTCTATGCCTTCCACTACCTCCTGCTCTAACCAATCATCGACAGACTCCATGAGAGGCCTCTCGGCCTCAACCCTCCTTGCAGCAGTGGTGTCAATCCCATCCAATGAGATGGCCTCCATATCAGGTATCCTCTCAAGTTGCCTCACCCACAGTCAAAGATTGTAGTAGATGTAGACCATGTCATTAAGTCGCTGGGACTCCAACCTGTACAAAGATCATAAAATAATATTATAAAATATATTATTTAATGAATTCAAAAAATTAATAGGAAATTTGGAATATTTTAAGTTATAAGTTTAACCTGTTGCACCTCTTGTTGTGTATTTTTTCAAATACACTCCAGTTGCGCTCACATCCTTAGGAGCTACATGTTTGGCTGAGGATTCGAATGACAAGCTTTTGCAGATAGGGTATTTTGGCACCATAGTGAGTCCACCATGCATCTACAACAAAATTACAAATAAGATAAACATCAGAAAAAAATGAAATTTGACAGTTGAAGCAAAGTATGAAGTTATGAACTTGAAGAGACAATGAAATTGAAACAAACTGAAAAATACTTGGCATTTTAGTCTTCCTATCAGCCACAGCGATCTCAAAGCTAAATGTGTCACCTGCCATCTTGTATATCTCCATTTCTTTGGAGATTTTTGCACGTTTTGCTGGAGATCACACCATCTTCCGAACACAGGTTAAGAATCCATCCATGATCTCAGCATCAAATAAGAACTCACATGGGTAAGAAAATGTGGGGTTTAGGTAGATTCCTGCAGCATGAATGGGATGATGGAGTGTGTTGTTCCATCATTCATCAATCACTGCCCATAGGAGGAGTTGTTTCTGAAACTCCTCATCTCCCTTATCATCATAGTAGGCCTGAATAGATTCTTTGGCCCTATCCATGGCCTCATACAAATAGCTCACTACGGGTTTGTCACCATCAACTAATCGAAGAACCTTTACCAAAGGTTCAGTATTGCTGCACACCTCCTGCACTCTTGCCCAGAAGTTTTCCTGATACGAAACTAATCTACATATGGCCTCTCCCTCTGGTTTGCGGCTAAATGTCAAAGCACAACACTTATCTGAAAGAAACATTCTCTTCACATCCCACATAGAATTTAAGAAAGATTGAAGTGATATAAAGCTAGTGGCAAACCGTGTAATGGTGGGGCACACCAACTCCTTGTTGTTGGTGAATTTTCTCATCAAGCTAAGCACAGATGCATGATTATATATAAATTTTGTAATGCTTTTTGATGAGTCAACAATATCTTTGACAAAGGAAATTTTTCCTATGTCCTCTAACATCAAATCAATACAATGTGCAGCGCAAGGTGTCCAAAATAAAGTAGGATGCCTCTTCGTAAGCATCTTGCCAGCAACAACATAATTTGCAGCATTGTCCATTATGACTTGGACAACATGTTCTACACCCACCTCCAAAATAAAATCATCCAACAAATCATATAATAATTTTGCATCTTTGATATGTGAAGATGCATCAATAGATTTCATAAACATTGTCTCCTTGGGGCAATTAACCAAGAAGTTTATAAGGGTTTTCTCATTTTGGTCGGTGCAACCATCTGACATCATAGTGCATCCTGATTGTGCCCATGATGCCCTAAACTCCTTCGATCTTTTGGTGCAGTCAACCTTTTCATCTTGAAGAATACGGCTTCTAAAGTCATTATAAGAAGGGATTTTGTACCCTGGGCCAACAATTGCAATAGCATCAACAATAGGCTGGAAAAATGTTTTATTCCTTGCGACACTGAAAAGAATAACACTCCAAAGGAGAAACTTGCTCAACAATTTGGCAGTTTGTTCTTTCTCATTTTTTTTAAGCATTGAAGTGATAGATGGTTGTGAATTAGCCGTGGTTCTAGGAACAAAAAATGATGAGGTGGCTACAGGGTTGGTTGTAGACATTGATGTTGAAGTAGAACTAGTGCCACTTTCATATTCACCTCCTAACACTCTCCCTGCTAGTTGCTTCCTCAAATCTGCTTTGGTCACTTTGTCTTGCTCTAATTCTTCCAATGATCTGATGGTTCTTCGGATGATTTTCGCATTTGTATTGGTGCAAGGCCCTACATCATGTCGAGGGATTTGTGCAAGGTAATACTTCAATCTATAAAATCTCCCCTGACATATGATGCCCACACAACTTGCAAGACAAGTTTGATCTATCAAACCCTCCATCAAGTTCACCAAATTCCCACAGAGGGTCCAATTTCCTTGGTATGTTTGTAACTTGGTTGAACTCTTGAGTTTTAATGTAAGATGAAGTTTGAAGTTGAACCTATGGCACAATAAGAATGACAAGTTAGAAAAAAATAAAAAATTACATACACGACACAACACATTGAATTTCTAACAAAAAAAAACCTCAATTCAATCCAACAATAATTGAAAAATGCACATTCAAACCCAATAAAAAATGTCGCAAAAAAATAGAGCACCAGAAAAAATTAAACTAATAAATCTAACAATCAAGTTTTTGCATTTTTGACCAAAATGAACCCTCTCCACTCTATGCAACAAAAATGAAAAAAAAACACCATCAAATCCACTCAAAAATCATTGATAATCAATGGGCGATAGAAATTTAAGCAAAAACAAGAAAAAAACCAAAACAAAATGGCCAAATTTGGTGCCCATACCTGCAAACCATGGTTTGGCGAAGAAATTTGGTCCAAACACGAAGTTCTCTTGCTTGGGATGCTAAAATCTCCTGTTTTTCTCCTTCTCTGCCATAGTAGACGCCCTCCTCTCCTCCTCAACTCTCAAACAAGTCCGCTATCTGCTAAAAATGAGAAATAAAACTCATCAAATCACTTATAAAACGTGTTGTTCCGATGCCCCACGATTTCTTCCACTTGAATTGAGATTTTTTAAGTTATTTTTTTGAAAAAAAACTTTATAAAAATCGGGCAATAACATCGGTTGATTCAAAAAATCATGATTAAATCGCAATTTTCACAACACTGAGATCTAGGGCCAACTAGGCATGATGGATCGGGTGCATCCTCCTTGTCCAATGAGTGAACCACGAACAATTTCTGAATTGCTGTGGATCCATGAAGTGCAATTTGTTGCTGTGAAGGCCCATGGCTCTCAACGCTCACCTATATGTGCCAATGCAGCTCTCTGTGTTGGAAATACTGAGGGGGGGTGAATCAATATTTCTTTTCAATTATTATGTATATCAGTGAAAAACATTTATATTTGGAACACAGAAGTAGATAACAAGAATAGATGCTTTTATTAATGTGATATTTGCAATGAATCAAGTATATATATATATATATATATGGTTTAAATTAGTTGCTAAGACCAACTTGGACTCTTTGTGAGGCTCCAACCTCCAAAGCACCAACTCTGTCTTGTCAAGGCACCAACCTTGAATTTAGGAGCACCAACTCCCAAGGACACCAATCCTTTCAGTTCCGAGGCACCAACCTCAAGGGCTCCAACCCTCTGCTGTAAACCGTCTGGATCTATTTGGTTGTAATTCTCTGCTCCCAACCCTACTGGGCCTATGACTTGCTTTTGTCCTCTTGTTCCTTCCACTTCTGCCAGAACTTCGACTTCCTTTATTTTCTTATAGTTCACCTGTAACCCAAAACTTTCCTTGTTCTCTGTTTTATATTCCTGATACCCCTGACCTTTGTCTTCCTTTCTCCATTGGCTCTTTGGCTTTCTCAACGCTCACTTGATCTTTCAGCTTCCTCTGCGCTCACTCTTCAGCTTCCTCTGTCTCTTCAAATCCATCAATACACACAAAACACGTTAATGTGGAAGAGAGGCCGAATTACAATAGTGTTGCATATTAAAAATATCAGAGAGACCCTTTTTTAATATTCATAAAATATACATAAATTGTTCATGGAAACCATATAAGAGAGACTATAGCCATATAAAAGGTCCCACATGCCACGTCATCCTTTTATCGCAATCACCGCTTCCAGAGGTTCGCACATAACATAGCCGATTCCCAACTGCTGACTGGAGCGGATGCGATATGGTATTAAACAGTTATTAATAAGTCCATTGGGTCCATACCCTTATCGCAATCACCGGATCACCATTCCTTTGAACATTGCGATTACTGCGGATGCGACATTTGATTTAGCCATGCTATAATGGTGTAGTCGGGTTCGCAATTATATCACAATCATCGGATTTTAATGTGGCAAAAACTTCAACAAGGCTTACGATATTGCGACGCACACGATGCTACAATAGGGCATGTTATAATGTGGCAACGGGTACGCATACGTATCGCAATCAGTGGTTCGACTGTGACAACCCTTTATAACTTGCACTATGAGAGTTCCGATAGGCGGATGCGATATAACAATACATCATATTGTAATGGTCCGGTGGGTCCATATATATATATATATATATCGCAATCACATATTTTAATGTGGCAGGACTTAAAGCCGGAATACAAGGATACACATGAAATACACTGAAAACCCCACTCCGAAACACTTAGTTGGACTTCAACTATTTATACACCCAGACATATATATCGTCAGGTCTGCACATGCACATTTTCCGATATTTGCCTTTTTCAGATCAATCCTCCACCGTAGATCTTACCATCCCATCTGATGGTTGATATTACACCTGACCAACAAAGTTGCTCAGTGATCTTGCATCGTAGATCAAAATGTATTTGATCCAACACTCGACAATGATATCGGGTGAGCTACATGCACGAGGATTACCCGCCCGATAAGGCGGTTTCCTCTCTCCTCCTACCACGTGTCAGTCGATGAATGGTATTGGGTGATCAGCGCTAAATACCACTTACAACCTTGAGTCTACCCGAAATCCATTGTCACTATTTCAAACCTGATTTTTGAAATATAACCATGTGTATTCACTCTTCATCTGTATTCTTGATTTCTGCCTGTATTATATACTCCTCCGCTCTTTTGGCTCCTCTGTTGACTTTGGATCCCGATATGGCTCCTCCTCAATCTCCTGCTCTTATACTTACTTGGCTTTCCTGTGGCTTTCAATACCGTTGTTTATGCTTCTCCGTTACGTGTTCCTCTTTGTTTCTTCCGTTGAACTTCTTCCTCTGGCTTTTCTTTGACTGCTCCTGTTCTAAGCTTCCAATGAGCTCTTCCGATGGTTTCCAATGGCTTCCCATCATTGTTTACTCATCCAGAGTATTGCCATATTGACATCAATGACAATCTAGGTCAACACTCTGGAGGATTAGGACCCTGTATAAAGAGATGAAACCCCAAATGGAAACCATCTACAATCCTGCATAAGATCCAATGCGTATCGTAGGCTTTCAGTACAACAAGTCATTAGGGAAATCAAGCAAATAAGCTTACCTAATCATGGACCACATGTGGGGACTTCATAACGGTTTGCCCTTTCATAATGGGCTTCAGGATGTGCCAATGTCTCGTAAAATCCTAATGGGGTTAACCAAGTACCCTATTAGGTGGTTTTTGCTTCTAAAGGGGATAATATAGTCAGGGTACATTTGTCAAAAGGTGGTGGCATGTGGCAGATAGGTGAATGAGGTAGAAAATGAGAGGGGCCAACCCTGGGTCACATGCTGGGGTATAGGGGTAGCTAATAAGAGGGAAGTCCACACTTGGGTTTATAAGGTGTAGGAGGGAGCAATCGTGGTATATGAGGTGCTCCGACCTTGATTTTTCCACCTTTCTTTATATGCCTTTGTAATGTCCCAAACTTAAACAAACAGTGATACATAAAAGCCAATTCGATTATTGCACAAAAAAAATTAAACTATCAGCAAATACTGAATACGCAATAGAAATGGGAACTAGCTGAGTCATTTTATTTATTAATGGAGCAATGTACAATAGTATGGAAATAGCACCTGGGCTTGCTTCAAGGGCAAGCTAGATAGAACCCAGGTGTTGAAAGCAGTGTTTTAAAAGTCGGCCGGCTCGGAACCGACTTGGCCGAGTTGGTAAAAAAATTTGCGACTCGGCCAACAATCCTGTTCGGTCGGCCGAGTTAAGACTAACCCGGCCAAGTCATCTTAACTTGGCCAACTCGGCCGAGTTCGTATCAATTCGGCCGGGTCACTTCATGCGGCAAGTAAACCCCAAAAACATCGTTTTTTTATATATTTTTTTAATTTTTTATGATTTTGCTGAGCGTTGGGGACTCCAAATTGTTTTATTAATTGGTTAAGTGGTCTTTGGGGTCCATTCCCCTCTCCTAGTATTGATATGCTATTCAAATTTCATGATAATGTTAAATTCTTAAAGTAAAAGTGACATTCTCCTTAATCTTCATTTTCATCCTTTTACTTAAATTTTTAACATTACCATTAAATGACTCAAGATGTTTGAGAGTGGTTCCGGCCTCATTGGATTTCATATGGAGAAAGTAGAATTTTAGATTTCACTCAAAAATCCAACAGACTTATCAGTGTTTCAGGATTTCAGGATTGGGGGATTGCAATGTTTCCATTGAATTTTGTCATGTATTAGGGTATGGAACTCGTATTTAATCAAGAGCACCAATCCCTCTATGTACCTTGATGTTAGTGACATTGGTTGTCGAACTTCTCCGGGATTCGCTCCCAAACTGGGAGCTTCTGAAAATGTCACTCCCGCTCCCATTTTCGCTCTCGCTCCTCGCTTTCTCTCCTCGCTTTCTCTCTAAGTAACATTGAGCCAGATGATGTTGGCATCTCTAGCAGTAGCCAGTAGTACTGGTCATAGACTTTTGTTGTAGAGGCCATTTATAGCCTCCTTGGTTACGTGTTTTTGTTTTGATTTCTATATCATCATTGTATATGTATTGGACAATGCACTGGGTGCCATTTTGATATAATGGATATATTCATGAGCCTACTTTGATCATATGTTGTCTTCTATCTTTATTCTAAGACCGAGTCGGAGTCGGAGTTGACCCTCGGCCAAGTCGGAGTTTTAAAACATTGGTCGAAAGTAATCCCAAATTCTAGAAAGCAATTGGTCCTCTAAAACTCTGCGTTGTCTCCCAACTAACTAACAATTCGCCCTATTCTAAGAATTAGGATTTCAGGCCTGAACATCATCTGGAAAATTCTGAAATTTCAGCCACGGATTCCTCTCACAAAACCCAAAAAATCCCAGAAATGGATTGGCCTGATTTTGAACTTTCAAAATCGACCTCCAAAAGGCACTACGCATTCCCCAACAATTCTACACAGTCTGCTGCAAAGATACGGCTGAAAAACCCACCTCCATTGCTCAAAAAATTCTGCAAATTTATATTTGAGGTCATTGTCAAAAACTTAGAAAAACCCAGAAATGGTTTGGCCTGGTTTTGACCTTCCAAAATCGACCCCCAAAATGCCCTACGCCCTCCAAATCTACTGAAGCACCCCTGCTTGCCAATACACCAACGAAATCCTTCTCAAACAATCCGAAATTATAACAATCAACTCCACCAATACTTCCCTTATTTGTTTCAGCAAGCAATAGCCCTCAAGAAGAATGTTACAATGGCCACATTAGATACACTACTACGTCCTCAGGAAATACGCACTGCTGCGATGAACTGAATACAAATGCTGGAAATCTCTTTACAAATTTCCTCCGAATGATAATTTATGAACCTACCTAGGGTGGCAATCGAAGTCCCCCGAAGAAAGGGTGAGTTCTCCGCTTGGAAAACTCTTGCTAAACAATAAGTGACCCGACTAAACAACTCGAGCAACAAAATCAAATTCAATAAGCCAAGAATGATGAAATTAGGAATGTTGCCTTCCTTTTATAGATTTTGTGGAGTCTTTTTCCCTCCATTTTCCGTCCTTCGTGAGTCCCTCACTAAGCCATCGATTTTACCTCTCATGCAATTCGAGCTATTGGCTTAGGAAATTCTTATTTTCCTTATGTGAACAAAACCAAAATAACTTACTTCTAACTCCTAAGTCTCGTGATAGAATCCAATGGAAACCATCTCCTCCAAAATTGGCCCCAAAATGTAGAAATAAATCATGTTCCAAAATAATTTAGGAAGGGACATTACAGTCCTCCTCGCCAAAAATTGCTTGTCCTCAAGCAAAGCCTGAACAAATGTCCTCTCCCACTATTGATCAGCACTGTAACCACCATTAATACCAGGGTCCCAAATGTACCATTGAGTTATCCCAATCTCAGAACTGTCCCGACGTGAAGGAATCCCTCGATAGCAGGGACCCAAGCCATCCTAATCAATGTGAAGCACACCTTGCTCCACTCGCTATCCAACCAGATACAGGTACCATAAGCCCTCTGCATACTAGCAATAAATAGAGCATCATGATAATGTAGGACTCTACCCAGCTCCTTATGAAAGTTCCCTACTGAGTATTCCATCTCATGCACTACAAGAGTAAACTCCTGAAGATGCAATCCAATCACCCAACCACACCGGTGAAGTTTCCCACACCATCAATGAATTACTAAAACCAAATGGAAGATCTGAATGACCCTCCCCTATAGAAACCAGCTCAACTCTACGGGTGGTTGAACTGTTGAACCTTGTTATGCCAAAATCCACTGCCCATTGTAGAAGGAACCTATCCTGCTGACATCGTGACACTCTGGTCATGAATGACTGCCTAGCATGCTCGTACTAGAACATCCTCTCCCTTAACTCTCGACCATAATCTATGCAATGATCGAGGCTAGGCCAATCTTGCCAAAGTGACTCAACAGTGCCAGTGCTAGTGCCTATCACTTCATGGATAGCCCAAATCCTGAGCAACAATTTGCCTTGTCCTATAGTGAGGACTTCAGTGATCGCCCATGTGTCCGCCTGTGAATGAATCAGTCTGCTTGTTATTCGGACCAGGCTCACTAAGGAGTGGAGTATCCCACCAATCCACTGGATCCGTGGATCCCATAACTATACTGGAGGTCCACAACCCCCAATCATCTCTGTTTGTCGTTGTGATATGCTGCTAGCTATTGGGATCCCTCGGTGCCCTGTCTCTGCCTCCTGTAGGTATCCAATAGGTAGGCACTAAGCATCAAGAACCTATGCCGCAAATATCCATTTGCTCTGTGCTTGCCAAATCACACAGCGAGATCTGCTATCACAACTCTTGATGATGTGCTCGGGTACTGCCAACAGCCTAGGCATCATCCTGCCAACAAGGACTACCGTCCTCTGCACCTCATGCTCCCCTAATGCCTCATGCTGTCCAACTGAAAAAGCACCATGTAACTCCCTCTTGGTCACCTCCCCAAGTGTGAGCCTAGGGGTGGAACATATGCTACCTCGACAATCAACCATGCCATCCCTAAGTCTGTAACCGTCAACTCGTGCACCTACCAAGTGTCTTAATTGGAGAGTCTCCTCTCGGCCCATGACACGTGATGTCTCATCCAAGTGCCTTGGGTGAGTCCCCCATGCCCTGCTGCCTGAATGGAGAGTGTTAAAGTGCAACAACCAAACTCTCTGCGACTGTAAGCAACACTGGAGGATGATGGGTGGGTATGTCCCAAAGAGTATGATCAAGAGTATGCAAGAATGGTCAAGAGTAATCCTACGGATGACCCTCTCTTTGCCTCGGATCTGCAGATAACTTCCTCGAGGCCCTGCCTCCACTAAACATGGTGTCCTCAAATGCTCGACAATGTCCTCATCAATCCTCGATGAGTTAAGTCCAATGGTACACCTACTGTCCTTGTCCGTAAGTCTTCCTAGAGGCAACGCTCCAAGAGATCGTTGCGCTGCATCATGTGTCACTGCATACCACCAAATACCACCGCACTCCTCGACATGCCACTGTATGCCACAACCTGTCCCTGTACACCACCAGATACCCCCGGCTACATCTATACCATCTTGTACTATCCTATGTCCTGCCTATGTCATTGCACCTGTCACTCTTTGCACGTCCTCAATGCGATGCGAGTCACTCCTCCTACCACACAGTGTAAACCAGCATGCTGTGGTATACCACCATGTACCTCCACGCTCCTTTGCAGGCCACTGCTCCTCGCTACATAGCCCAACACACCACTAGGTGCTACGGCCTAGAATTGGGTCTGTATGCATTAGACCACATCCCTCTATATAACACTCGATGCTACGACCTGACTCTATGCAGTCTTGTGTACCACTGCCTACTATCATACCATCCTGTAGCATATGGTATCCCACATGTGCCAAAGTGTCTGCCACCCTGATTGTGACCACACCACAACACGCGTCATGTCCCCTCATCCATCCTGGTAGAGTTGAGCACCCTAACTCCATTTCTGCTAGAGGGGATATCTCTGTTGTGCTAATCCTCTGTGACCCTTGAGTCTTGAACCTCAATGGGAGAACATCGTCTCCATACAATATCCGATCGGTGGCCTACCCATGCCACCTCCTCCAACGAGCTCCTGCCAGAGAATGCTAATCATCCTGCGGCCCCATGCGCAACCAACATGCCAAAACAACCAATGGAGTCTGCTCAGAAATCACCTGGCCACTAGCGTCAACTGGAACTCCCCTAAGGAATTCATGCGCTCAAGCACGAGGTTGACTACGTCATCAATGCCATAGCCATCCCACATATTTGATATCGGATAAGAAGCCCCACTTGGATCTCAATGCCAACTTGGGCCTCTAGCACCCTTAATGTCTGAGAGCTTCCACTGAGCTTTACTCAAGCGTACGACCATCTCCACAAGTCTAGCCCATTCCACGTGGTACCAACTCAGAATCTCTCGCCATCCAATTCCAAGAGAGGGATCGAATGCACAAACTCTAGCACATAGAACAAGCCCTCCATCTTGCGAGTGTTGCACCCTGTGCAGCTCATGTCGCCTCAACTCACCATCCTGGTCAACACTTAAAATTTGTCGGGGAGTATTTGCATCTCTCTTCGTGGTGCATAGAAGTCTAACAATGTTTCAAGCCCCATCTATATAATACCAGAGGGAGCTATTATCTAGAAGTACTGCAACTTTGTTGACGGTCTATGCATCTATTAGCTGTAAGTCAGTGGTTGGCCCCAAAGAAGACGCTCATCCTCCTCCACCATGGGCTCAACATGAGTCATGAACTGCCTCTCCATGACTAGCTCACGCCCCTCTATGTTCTCTCCATGTTGTTGTAGGTGGATGTCATCCCACAACTCTATTGTAGATCTGGGTGCCTTTGTACCTATCGGATCTTCATCAAGGGTGGTGATGTCTCTTGTCACCAGATCATCTCGTTGTGCACTGCTATCACTTAAAAACTCGGTCACGACCCCAGATACATCAACAAGTGATGTGACCTTCTCAATGGTGGGCATGTTTGTGTCTCTTGGCACCTCATCAATGGATGGTCCTATGTGTGTATGCTCTTTTCTCTCCCCCAAGGTGTCAATTGGTGCTATCAAAGAAGCCTCCAACAATGGTGACTCCTGTGCCACACTAGGTATACCAATGTGCTCCTCACACTCCCTCGTGTCCTCTGCCTCATGCTCAATCTCCTCCTCAGACCCCGTATGTCTAAAACCAGGTCTCTACCAACAAAATTGTCTCCTTGACTCATCCTCTAACTGTCTCTGGCCTGCCTGCTCCTTTACAAGAGATTTGGTGCCTTGATTCTGTCTGCTTTCCCCACATAGTGTAGATGGTTGTACTCCCACGGCTTGTGCACCTATAGTGTCTCTACTGTAAGGACAAGGATGGATCTGGTCTGACACCTTCCTCAACTGAGCCAACCTCTCATCGTTCCAGCGAATTTCACCCCAGAATTCCTGCATACTGAATCTCCCTTGAGGCATGGGTGGTGTATGGTGTAACCTGTCACTGTGCATACATGCCCAAACCTCCCATGATATTACTGGTTACCCACAACTAGGCCAAGATCATGCTCTGATAACACTGTAATGTCCCAAACTTAAACAAACAATGATGCACAAAAGCGAATTCGATTATTGCATAGAAAAATTAAACTATCAGCAAATACTCAATACACAACAGAAATGGGGACCAGCTGAGCCATTTTATTTTTTAATGGAGCAATGTACAATAGTATGGAAATAGCACCTGGACTTGCCTTAAGGGAAATCTAGACAAAACCCAAGTGTCTATAGTAATCCCAAATGCTAGAAAGCAACTGCTCCTCTAAAACCCTGCGTTATCTACTAGCTACGACAACTGCTAGCTGGAAAGGAGTTGCAAGAAACCCCATCTCCGGTTCTTAGAATATTCTGAAATTTCAGCCACAAGCTCCTTGGCCAAAACCTAGAAAAAAGAAGAAAGGTTTTGGGCTATCTCCAAGCCAAAATTTAACACACAAAATGGTTTAAATTCCCCAGCTAACTAGCAATTCGCCATGTTATAAGAATTAAGATATCAGGCCTGAAAATCACCTGGAAAATTTTGAAATTTCAGCCACAGACTCCTCTCACAAAACCCACCAAAACCCATAAATGGTTTGGCTTGATTTTGACCTCCCAAAATCGACCTTCGAAAGGCACTACACATTCCCCAACAATTTTACACTGTCTGTTGCAAAGATACGGTTGAAAACCCCACTTCCATTGCTCAGAAAAATCTGCAAATTTATATTTGAGGTCATTGTCAAAAACCCAAAAAACCCCCAAATAGTTTGGCTTGGTTTTGACCTTCCAAAATCGACCCCCAAAAGGTCGTACGCCCTCCAAATCTGCTAAAGCACCCTGCCTACCAATACACCAACAAAATCCTTCTTAAACACTGTGAAAAGGTAGCAATCAACTCCACCAATACTTCCCTTATTTCTCCCAGCAAGGAATAGCCTTTTGGAATAATGTTACAATGGCCACACTAGATACACTACTGCATCCTCCAAAAATATGCACTGTTGCGACAAACTGAATACAAATGCTGGAAATCTCTTTACAAATATCCTTCGGATGATAATGGATGAACCTCTCTAGGGTTGCACTCGAAGTCCCACGAAGAAAGGGTGAGTTCTCTTCTTGGAAAACTCTTGCTAAACAGTGAGTGACCTGGCTAAACAACTCGAGCAACAAAATTGAATTCAATTAGCCAAGAATGATGAAACGAGGAATGTTTCCTTACTTTTATAGATTTCATGGAGTCTTTTTCCCTCCATTTACCATCCTTTGTGGGTCTGTCACTAAGCCATCGATTTTCCCTCTCATGCAATTTGAACTATTGGCTTAGGAAGTGCTTATTTTCCTTTTGTGAACAAAACTTACTTCTAACTCCTAAGTCTCCTAATAAAATCAAATCGGTCCCATCTCCTCCAAAATTGGCGCCAAAATGTAGAAATAAATCATGTTCCAAAATAATTTAGGAAGGGACATTACAACCTTTTTTCTTTTTATAATTTTCTTTCATTAACTTCTCGGGGCTCAAGGGTTTAGAGCATGATGTATAAGATGCCTAGAAAAATGCTTGCTTCACCCTACTTGCACCAACCTTAAAGTTCAATGAAGAACTAGGGCTTTGTTCTTCCATTGGAGTTGCCAATAATAATATGTCAATATGGCATATGGGGAACAAAACACACCTTTCGTGTCCCCCACAATGATGCCAAAATGTTACCGCTTAAACTAGCAGGGGACCTAAAAGGGGGTTCCTATGAGGACAACTGCTAGGTCAAGGGCAACGATTGAAACTTAGCCCACTGTTACCACAACTAAGACTCCCTACTCTTTACGGACTTTCATTGTTGGGAGGAGACCTGGTAGTTAGGAAGTCACTTATAAGGTATAGAACAATGAAGGGGTGTGAAGTGACCTTAGAAACCCTTTCCCTAGGATAGAATGAAAAGTGGGATTTGCTTGCCCTTTAAGCAAGGGAATTTTTCGTGAGATGGGATGAGGATTAGAGGGTTGAGGTAGAAGGTTAAGGCCTATGAAGGAGGTTCTCAAATCCCTAAAATCCTTTTGAGAACTTGAATTCTTGAGTAGTCCTTGATAAATAGGCTTTCGTGAAGAATGGGACCACTCGAGGCCAAGTGGACCCAATCCAGGTTAGGGGATGGATTTAGGCAACCAATGATGTTACTAACCCGGCCAAGGTGGGGGGAAAGGATCAAACAAGAATTTTCTTCCAAAGATGTCAAATTGGTCTTACTAGGTTCTAGCCTTGGGAACCATAGACAAAACTTGATACTAGAGCTAGGGCTTGGGGTATCCCGAGATTCAACCGTCGAAATTGCTTCAAATTTGGAGGAAGCAAGGGGACCCACCAGTGCAATGAGATCTAGGAGATCAAAGTTTTCCAATGGCTAGTTTCTTAGGAAATTGATGCCCTAGGTGACCTAATGGAGCTAGACCTAGAAAGAAAAGGAAAAAGGTAGAAAGGAGGGTTAAAGTGATCACCCTTTTGAGGGACCAGTGCCTGATTCACTTGGGGATATGGAGTCAAGGATAATAATGAAGAAGGATTTAGTTTCTTGTTCAATGAGGCTCCAAAAGTCAACTTCGTCCAATGTTAGAGGAAAGAGAAGAAAAGTGACTTTTATGCATTTATAATTCATACAAATGATGCAAGCTTATCAAGATAACATGATCTCTAGGACCTTTCATTCATTGAACAATGGCCCATCCAAAGAATAGGCTAAATAGACACATAATTCCACATTTCGTACATGCAGCAATTAGCCCTAATCATATTGAAATTCAAATGCATGCAACAACAAGAAAAATAGTGTTAAATTTGCACGTAGAATGTTAGAGAGTATATCCAACCAGCATCACATTTGCAAATAAGAAGCTCTAAGATAGAAATAGCCCAAATCCATACATCAAAATTCATCCATCATCCAAAATAATCCCCCAAGGAAAAAATGTGAAGCTGTCTAAAGATAGAAAGATCCCAAGTCAAGTGATGATACAAATGAATCCAATTAACTCCTATTTATACGCTAATTAGGAGTTCGATTTAGCTAATGAGCCTACAGTAGCCCCTAGAAATAAAATAATGTTCAAATGAGCTAACTTTTGTGACAATCCCACCAAACTAACTCACACATGAAAAGATAAGCCTCTCAAGAGTAAAAATAATAATCTATGCATGTCGTAGGGCCCTCTAAGAGGCCTAATGTGGTCCATGGGTGCCATATTGAAGAATAGGACCCTCAAAAGTAGTGGACAAGGGCTGGCCCCTTGTAATAACCTGTGATGCTCCAAATGATTGTGGGGGCACACAAGTGTGCTCATGGGTCTCCAAAAATCGAAGATACCTGTAGGTTTCCCTCAAGGGCCAAGATGACAATGTAGGATATTCCACATGAACGTAGAAGTCCTGGTTCATTTGCCAAGCGTATGGTGTAGATCTAGGGCCAGTTGGGCATGATGGATCAGGTGCATCCTCCTCGTCCAATGAGTGAACCACGAACAATCTCTGAATGGCTGTGTGGATCCATGAAGTGCAATCTGTTGCTATGGAGGCCCATGGCTCTCAATGCTCACCTATATGTGCTGATGTAGCTCTCTAGAGTATTAGGACCCTGTATAGGGAAATGAAACCCCAAATGGAAACTATCTGCAATCCTGCATAAGATCCAATGCGTACCCTAGGCTTCCAGTACAACAAGTCATTAGGGAAATCGAGCAAATAGGCTTAACTAATCATGGGCCACAGCTGGGGACTTCATAGTGGCGTGCCCTTATATAATGAGCTTTGGGATGTGCCAATGTCTCCTAAACTCCTAATGGGGTTAACCAAGTACCCTATTAGGTGGTTTTTTCTTCTAAAAGGGATAATATAGTCAGGGTACATTGGTCAAAAGGTGGTGGCACGTGGTAAATAGGTGAATGAGGTATGGAATGAGAGGAGGCAACCCTGGGTCACATGCTAGGGTATAGGGGTAGCTAATAAGAGGGAAGCCCACACTTGGGCTTATAAGGTGTAGGAGGGAGCAATCGTGGTACATGAGGTGCCCCAACCTTGATTTTTCCACCCTTCTTTATATGCCTTTCTAATGTCCCAAACTTAAACAAATAGTGATACACAAAAGCTAATTCGATTATTGCACAAAAAAATTAAACTATCAACAAATACTCAATACACAACAGAAATGGGAACCAACTGAGCCATTTTATTTATTAATGGAGCAGTGTACAATAGTATGGAAATAGCACCTGGGCTTGCATCAAGGGCAAGCTAGACAAAACCTAGGTGTTGACAGTAATCCCAAATGCTAGAAAGCAACTGCTCCTCTAAAACTCCGGGTTGTCTCCCAGCTACGACAATTGCTCGCTAGAAAGGAGTTGCAAGAAACCTCGTCTTTGGTGCTTAGAAAATTGTGAAATTTCAGCCATAAGCTCCTTGGCCAAAACCTAGAAAAACCTAGAAAGTGTTTGGCCTATCTCCAAGTCAATGTCGAACACACAAAATGGCGCAAATTCCCTAGCTAACTAGCAATTCACCCTGTTGTAAAAATTAGGATTTCAGGCCCGAACATCACCTGGAAAATTTTGAAGTTTCAGCCACAAAATCCTCTCACAAAACCCACAAAAACTCAGTAATGGTTTGGCCTAATTTTGACCTCCCAAAATCGACCTCCAAAAGGCACTACACATTCCTTAGCAATTCTACACTATATGTTGCAAAGATACAGCTGAAGACCCAACCTCCATTGCTCAGAAAATTCTGTAAATTTATATTTGAGGTCACTGTCAAAAACCCAGAAATGGTTTGGCTTGGTTTTGAACTTACAAAATCGACCCCCAAAAGGCCCTACACCATCCAAATCTGCTAAAGCACCCTTGCTTGCCAATACACCAGCAAAATCCTTCTCAAACACTCAAGAAAGGTAGTAATCAACTCCACCATTGCTTCCCTTATTTCTCCCAGCAAGTAATAGCCCTTTGGAAGAATGTTACAATGGCCACACTAGATACACTTCTGCGTCCTGTAGAAATATGCACTGCTGCGGCGAACTGAATACAAATGTTGGAAATCTCTCCACAAATATTCTCCCGATGATAATGGATGAACCTCTCTAGGGTGGCACTCGAAGTCCCCCGAGGAAAAGGGTGAGTTCTCCGCTTGGAAAACTCTTGCTAAACAGCAAGTGTCCCGGCTAAACAACTTGAGCAACAATATCGAGTTCAATAAGCCAAGAATGATGAAATGAGTAATGTTTCCTTCCTTTTATAGATTTCGTGGAGTCTTTTTCCCTCCTTCATGGGTCCCTCCCTAAGCCATCGTTTTTCCCCCTCATGCGATTCAAACTATTGGCTTAGGAAGTGCTTATTTTCCTTGTGTGAACAAAACCAAAATAACTTACTTCTAACTCCTAAGTCTCCTAATAAAATTGAATGCGTCGCATATCCTCCAAAATTGGCCGCAAAATGTAGAAATAAATCATGTTCCAAAATAAAACAAGTGTCCTTTTTGACTGCTAATCATCATGATAACCACCATTAATACCAGGGTCCCAAATGTACCATTGAGTTATCCCCAATTTCAGCACTGTCTCGACGTGAAGGAATTGCTCGATACCAGGATCCCAAGCCATCCTAATCAATGTTAAACACACCTTGCTCCACTCACTATCCAACCAGATATAGGTACCATAAGCCCTCTGCATACTAGCAATAAGTAGAACATCATGATAATGTAGGACTCTATCCAACTTCCCATGAAAATTCCCTACTGAGTATTCCATCTCATGCACTACAAGAGTAAACACCTGAAGATGCAATGTAATCTTGGTGAAATTGAACCCTTGTCTACCTGGGCCTCGCCTGATCTCCTCCTGTTGATCACCCTGCCACACCGGTGAAGTTCTCCACACCATCAATGAATCACTAAAACCAAATGGAAGATCTAGATGATCCTCCCCTGTAGAAACCAGCTCAACTCTACGGGTAGTTGAACTGCTCAACCCTGTTATGCCAAAATCCACAGCCCATCGCAGAAGGAACCTATCTCGCTGACATCGTGACACTTTGGTCATGAACGACTACCAAGCATGCTCGTACCAGAACCTCCTCTCCCATAACTCTTGGCCATAATCTATGCGATGATTGAGGCTAGGCCAATCTTGCCAAAGTGACTCAACAATGCTAGTGCCTATCACTCCATGGCTAGCCCAAATCCTGAGCAACAATTTGCCTTCTCGTATAGTGAGGTCTTCGGTGATTGCCCATGTGTCTTTCGGTGAATGAATCAGTCCACTTGTTATGCTGACCATGCTCATTGAGGGTGGAGTATCCCAGCAATCCACTGGATCCCTGGATCCCATAACCATATTGGAGGTCCACAACCCCCAATCCTCTCTGTCTGTCGTTGTGATATGCTGCTAGCTATTGGGACCCCTCGACGCCCCATCTCTGCCTCCTGTAGGTATCCAATAGGTAGGCATTGAGCATCAAGAACCTGTGCCGCAAATATCCAGCGACTCTGTGCCTGCCAAATCACACAGCGAGATCTGCTATCCCAGCTCTTGATGATGTGCTCGGGTACTCCCAATAGCCCAGGCATCATCCTGCCAACAAGGACTACTGTCCTCTGCACCTCATGCTCCCCTAACGCCTCAAGCGGTCCAACTGAAAAAGCACCATGCAAAGCCCTCTTTGTCATCTCCCCGAGTGTGAGCCTAGGGGTGGAACATATGCTACCTCGACAATCAACATGCCATCCCTAAGTCTGTAACCGTCAACTTGTGCACCTACCAAGTGTCTCAATTGGAGAGTCTCCTCTCGGCCCATGACACGTGTTGTCTCATCCAAGTGCCTAGGGTGAGCCCCCCATGCCCTGCTGCCTGAATGGAGAGTGTCAAAGTGCAACAACCAAACTCTCTGCGACTGTAAGCAACACTAGAGGATGACGGGTGGGTATGTCCTAAAGAGTATGATCAAGAGTATGCAAGAATGCTTAAGAGTAATCCTATGGCTGACCCTCTCTCCGCCTCGGATCTGCTGATAACTCCCTCGAGGCCCTGCCTCCACTAAACATGCTGTCCCCAAATGCTCGACAATGTCGACATTGATCCTAGGTGAGTTGTGTCCAATGGTACACCTATTGTCCTTGTCCATAAGTCTCCCTAGAGGCAATGCTCCAAGAGCTTGTTGCGCCGCATAGTGTGTCACTGCATAACACCAAATACCACGACACTACTTGACATGCCACTGTATGCCGCAACTTGTCCTTGTACAACATTGGATACCTCCGGGTACATCTATACCTTCTTGTACTATCCTGTGTCTTTCCTATGTCACTGCACCTGTCACTCTCCGCATGTCCTCAATGTGATGTGAGTCACTCCTCCTACCCCACAGTGTAAACCAACATGTTGTGTTATACCACCATGTATCTCCATACTCCTCTGCAGGCCACTGCTCTTCGTTGCATAGCCCTGCACACCACTGGGTGCTGTGGCCTAGAATTGGGTCTGTATGCATCAAGCCACATCCCTCTATATAACACTCGATGCTACGACCTGACTCTCTGCAGTCTTGTGTACCACATTCCCTACTATCATACCACCCTGTAACATATGGTATCCCACATGTGCCAAAGTGTCTGCCACCTTGATTGTGACCCGACCACGACACACATCATGTCCCCTCGTACATCCTGGTAGACATGAGGACCCTAACTTCACTCCTACTAGAGGGGATATCTCTGTTGTGCCGATCTTCTGTGACCCTTGAGTCTTGAACCTCAATGGGAGAACATCGTCTCCATACAACATCCGGTTTGGTGGCCAACCCATGCCACCTCCTCCAACCAGCTATTGCCAGAGAATGCTAATCATCCTGCGGCCCCATGCGCAACCAACATGCCAAAACAACCAATGGAGTCTGTGTTGATTTGGGGTAGCATCGAATGTGCTCTAGCCATGAAAGTTGCTGGAGAGTCTAAAGCACATGAGATCTCCAAGACCCAGAAATAGTTTGGGGAAATTTTGCCCAGTGAAAGAGATATTAAAATAATTAATATTTTTAATGGGTTCCTAAGTCTAAACTTAGGAAAATAAAAATAATTATGGGTATTAATATAAAACTGGGATAGAAGGTTCTAAATGATATGGATCAAGCCAAAACTAATTTTAGTCGTTTATTAGATATGTAATCTCGGCCGTTGAAGACTAAACAGAAAAAGTATAAGAGGAGGCTTGAGGGTCAGTTGGAGTCTTGGAAATACACCAGAGTGATTAGTTAGTTCGATTTTCTAGAGCGGGGTTTGCTATGAGAAATCGAAGTAGTGATCAGAGTTGCAGCGAGGGGCAGTGAGTGCAAGGCAGAGAGGCAGAGATAGTGTCAGAAGACCAACGCAAAGGCAGAGAGGCAGATGTAGAGCTAGAGGAAGCCACACAAATGCCAACAGTGATTGCGCAAAGGTCAGAAGGGCCTGCATGACTGACACAAAGGCTTTAGAATTGACGCAGTGGGCCACAGAGGCTGCGCAGAGCCTTAGAGGGCTGACACAAAGGGCCAGAGAGGCTGCTCAGAGCATTGGTCAATCGTCTGATTTCTTCCTGTTGAAGCGCTGCCCACATTTCCTCCCAACTGGGAAGAGTGTTGGAAACACTGAGAGGGGGGTGAATCAGTGTTTCTTATTATTTTTGCAAATTCTTAAAAACAATTCAGAGCATCATTGTAAAACCATAAAACATGTCACATGAAGAGCAGTACACAAGGGATTTAGCTTTAACAATCATTGTATTATGTAGTGTACAATGTACATACAATACTTTACCAGGAGGACTTGGAAGGAAATGAAATACTCCCAAGAGTTTCCAGCAATCTGGAAGGAAGCAAAATGCTCCCTGAAGTTGGGCTCCCGTACCAGGGATAATGGCCCAAGTACAATCGCTGCTCACTGCTACAGCCACTCTCGCCTCTGCTGCTCACTGCTGCCCACTGATGCTGTTGCTGCACACATACTGTTGCTGCTACTATTGCTCACTAATGTTGCTGTTGCACATATACTGCTACTACCTCTGCTTCAACCCTGCCTCTCCATCTACTGCACCACTGTTGTCACCTGCAACCTCTGCTTCAACCCTGCCTCTACTCCTGCTGCACCACTGTTGTCACCTGCTACCTCTGCTTCAACCCTGCCTCTCCTTCTGCTGCACATTGTTGTCACCTGCTGTTGCTGCTGTCATATAATCAGCAAGGAGTGATGTCAAGGGTTACAATATTTCATCTTATCCTGAGGTCACTTCCAGATCTCAAGATCACAAAGTCTAGAGTGAGTTGTATATGTCACTGCTGAACAACGAGGCCAGAATGATGTATCTACAGGAATCTGCTTTTCCTCGCTATTTAGTGTTTCTCAGAACAAACATCTATTCCAAACATAAATTGGAAACTCTCCATGCCATTATTATAGCCATACATCATCATCAAGTTACTTAGAGGATCATTGTTGTCAGGAGAGTCAAGCTCACTGTGATGTGCCACATCTATATCAGGCCTGTATCATTGTCAAGTCATCACCAGGTTCATATCTCTGTCAAGGTAATACAAATACAAAAGAGGTCACTGATTGGGGGTTAATGCTAATCAGAATGTGTCATCACTGTCATAAATTGTTATATAGGTGAGAGGAACACTGTCATGTTACGTCTCACACATATAAACTGCCATATTCAGATCATGTCTTAAGGTTATTTGTTAATTCAGGGATCACAGTTTCAGAGTTACTGTCACATAGGACATGGTGAAAGTCAACAAGATTACTCTTCCACTGTATATCTGAATCGAATGTGTGCTCAGGTTTGCGTAATCCAAAATGATGATGATTTCCAAAGCTATAGGTCTCAACTTCAAGACATTGTGAACTCATGCTATAGATAGTTGCAATGTCTGGATGTTTCAGGTAGAGAGTCTCATGATCACATAATTTTGTAGACAAGAACGTGCTGCTCTAAATTCTTCTTTAGACACAATATTTCCGATCTTCAGAGGAGGCCGAGAGTCAGAATTTCAATTGAATTTCAAGCCTTAAGATCTACAAGTTTGTAGAGGTACAAGCTGCTTCTTCATTGGACTGAAGATGAACAGAGGCTGCATAAGAAATTAGATGGCTGCACAGGATCTATTGTTCAAATGTCAAGGGGTGTTGCTATACTGTTCCTAAATACACACCATAGGCTTCACACAACTTCAGGTCACAGCCCTGTGTATTTGTCAAATTACAACTGAGCCATCTGTGACTATATACCCTGAACTCTTTCAGAACCACACAGGTTGGCACATGTATTGGATTCTTCAAGTTCACTGAGGCAAAGATATTGCAGACAAAGGTCAGTCTTAAATGTGTATGCCGAGATGTCTCTACTTCTATACCCAGAATGCAAACCCAAAAGTTCTTCAATTGATCGTCCTCCACCGATGGTCTTTAATTCAATTTGAAGATCAAAAGTTTGGAGTTTCAGATCAAGGTATTCTTCTCATAAAACTGTTCAGACATTGTGCACAGGTTGTCAAAACAAGACCGCAGGATTTTTAGTCTTCGAAACAGAGCTTCTTCGCTTGTGTATAGACATCAGACTTATCACAAAAACTGTGTGTAGTCAATTCACACGAAGATGTTACTTCATTGGTTCTAAGATCGACATTGTGCCATAAAAGATTGCAAACGTATTTCGCCTTCGAAACAGAGCTTCTTCGCTTGTGTATAGACATCAGACTTATCACAAAAACTGTGTGTAGTCAATTCACACGAAGATGTTACTTCATTGGTTCTAAGATCGACATTGTGCCATAAAAGATTGCAAACGTATTTCGCCTTCGAAACAGAGCTTCTTCGCTTGTGTATAGACATCAGACTTATCACAAAAACTGTGTGTAGTCAATTCACACGAAGATGTTACTTCATTGGTTCTAAGATCGACATTGTGCCATAAAAGATTGCAAACGTATTTCGCCCGTCTGAAATGGCACAGAACTGTGGTTTAACACGGAACGGTACTGTCTCTCCTGGGCTGGTGTAAAAGAGACTGGGATTTCTCAAACGAAACCCAAACCATGACCCATAGAAAAAAAACAAAAATTGATGCCAGAACCCTTCAAGAGGTCTGCCCTTCGTTTAATGTTCCAGCCGGCTCGGAGTGTATTGCAGAGAAATCGACTTTCTCAGATCCACAAATGCATCGTCGAATGTCTTCGCTTCAGAATTTTGGCCACAGAGAAAACCTTCATTCATTCCTTCGCCTGCAATTTCTTAATACCATCGATCTTCCCTTCAAATAATTGAAACCCTTAATTCAGCGGAAACTCACATCCAAACCCCACAGCTTTGGCCTCTTTACGATTTGATGGAAATAATCAGATAATCTTCATTCCTTGGATCTTTCTTCAATGATAATGAGACAGATCGATAACAAGAAGTCGAACCAAAGAAATTCGATGCCCTTAATTGTTCATATCTTATTTTATGTAGATTTTTTATGAGCTTCTAGAGGGATCCAACGAAAACTTAATTTTGGGACAAATGGGTTATGGGCCCACCACGCTGGATGCCTTGGACCAAAAGTATGGTAAGACAGATACTTAGGATTATATTAATTAGCATGGGTCCCAAATGTTACTTTTAAATTTGGACCATATAATTAAATTTATCCCATTAGGATATCATCCATATAAATAATCCTTTTTGAGATTTTAATTTGATCCCATGATTTTGGGCCAACCTTCATAGAAATTTCAACTTATGATATGTGTTGCTTCTTAAAATGCTGCCACACATATATCCTTGAGAGAATTTTCAACAATCATCCAATTTTGCCACATCATCATCATTGCCATCTCAGCTGCCCTTGGGGTTTTAGACCCTAAATTTGACCTCCAATTTTGACTGGGTGTTTCTCTTAAACAGTGAGGGCACAGGAAACGCTCAGCATACCACTAGAAAGATCTTGACGAGAAGAATTTGATGGTGAGGGTCTTCAAGGCAAGCACATTGATTTGTTTCTCCAAAAACTTCAGCAAAGACATGGTGTCTCCAACATCCAAGGAACTCAAATCCTAGGGCTAGGGTTTCGTTCTTGCAACCTCATCTATCTGATACATGCATGCTCTTGCTTTGACATCAATGAATTGCTGCACACCTGCTTAAGCATCTTACAACTATTCCCGCTTTGACATCAATGACAACTTGCTCAACAAAGAGAAGCCCTGCCCAAGATGCTTTCGACAAAGGTTTCCTAGTCTTCAGTGACTGCATTTAGGGTAGTCCTAACCATAAATCCAACATCTAGTGTAGACCCTACGGAAGTTCGCTGGTCACGGATCTTCTACAACTTGAGAAGGAAGGGATCGATTTCTTCTCCCTTCTGCATCTGAAACTGTCTCAACTGACTCTCATGCAACATCTTCCACTGAACGAAAGTTCCGTCGTACAATGTGGTCAAGGCCTCCCACATTTCCCTTATTGTGCCCTTCTCAGCAATATGTGGGATCACATGATCCTTGACCCCATCCAAGATCATGCACTTTGCTTTTGCTTTAGCCTCCTCGTACTTCTTGAGAGGATCAACATCAAACGGAACAACAACCGTCCTCAAGGCATAATCCTTGATGTGATTTTAATCAAAACTGCCAGGATCCTGGCCTTCCAAATGACTAAGTTGGATGCTCTATCCAACCTGTCCTGATCCCTCGGTCCATTAACGACAATCTTTGCTCAAAAGAATGTCGAACTAGTTCTCTTGTCCCTCTTTTGTTGCTGCCCCAACAAAACTTGGATTTGGATTTCTTTGGCGCTAGAAATCCTCTAAGGAACAAGCTCCCTTTAAATTTTGATTTCCTTCACGGAAATCCTTATGCCAACCACTGTTGAATCACCCCTCTCTAATCTCTCTTTGTTGCTGCTCAACTCTAGATCTAGATTTCTTGGCGAGAAATCTTCTGAGGAATTGATTCCCTCTACTTTGTTTCTGCCCCACTAGGCACTGTTTTGCACCAACAAAATCAACACCCCACCAGCAACTTTAGATATAATTTGCGTTGCACCTCAACCACGACAACTGGAAGAATGAGACTCTACAGTCTCTGCGCTGGCCCAGTAGCCACTGCGATGCCCTCTACAGCAACAATGTCACCCAATCAGGTCGACGGATGTTATGTGTGATCCTCCCTTGGTGACTGTGTCACCCCTCCTCTGCTCTCTTGCCCTGAAACTACGCTGCCTCTCGGCACAACTGCCTTCATGCACAAATTTCTTCCATTTTTTCATTGATGGCTTTAGTTCTCCTTGATTTGCAATCACTCTGATACCATGTGAAAATTTTTGAATCTAACAAATTAGAAATCCTACTGTAGTAAATTGATTTGCATTACCTACTTGTATTCTTCATTTTAACAAGTTATCTTCAGAATTCTTCAAAAAATATTGATGCAAATACATTGCAGCCTACACCAATATACAGATCAAATACTGAAAAATAAATGAGACAACCACACAGGACACACTTATTTTTGGACTAAACGTCCCCGAAAAAACCCAATGTGTAAAAACTGATGCAGCAGATTTGAGGGTTTTATTATTAAGAAGATTTCTGACTACAACTAGGGTGCCAAATCTGGCTCACTCAACAGAGAATAATCCCAACAGAAGTACCTCTACCTGGAGACAAATATTTTGGCGAATCCAACAACTGGATGAACAAACCCCACAAGTGATTGTGTTGTCCCCAGTGTTGTGCAGCGATGGCTGCTCCCAGCGCTGTGCTGGAACTGCGTTACCTCCTCTAAGAGCTGCATCACCCTCCCGGCTCAGAAATCGATCTGCTGAACTGCTACTCAATCTGCCTCACAGAAACCCCAGCGCTGCCTCTAAGTGACTGCGTCAGCCCCTCTAGCCTTTGTATCACCCTCCTGGAGCTTCGCTATCTCTCCTTGGTGCTGCTCTGCCTCTCTGCTATGTATTCTCTGTCTTTGATGAAAGTCCCACTGCCGAACTGCCCCTCTCTGCACTAGAAACTTACTCCGAAATTCTCAGCAAAGCACGCCCCAAAATTTCGATCTAGCTCAAGTGCTTCTCTGTGTGCGTGTGTTGTCCCACTGACCCCAAGCCTTCCTTTATACTTTTCCTGTTGAGAAATCAACAACCGTGATCTAATCTCTAATCAACGGCTAAGATTAAATTAGACTTGATCCTCATATCTTAAAAGCTTCTCACCCATAATTTCATTAATACCCATTAATATTTTAATTACTTAGGAACCCCATTAAAAATATTAATTATTTTAATAAAATACAATTCAGGTGGAATTTCATCAAACAATTTCTGGGTCTTGGAGATCTCATGTGTTCTAGCCCCTCCACAAAATTTCAGAGCTAGAGCACATCTGCTGCTACCCAAAAAATCAACAGTCCCTCTTAGTGAGGAATGTGCTCTAGCAATACTTCCAGTAGAAGCATCACACTGATCCACGACATTGATCCTCTGCGTTGTTGATGCTCGATCTGTTGCCCTTCATCCACTGCGCTGCTACAATATGTACTATTGCCCATGACACTGCCACTTCCACTGTTGCATCTGTACTACATCTCCCTCTCAATATGTTGCATCTGTACTACATCTCCCTCTCAATATGTTGCATCATGCTTCCCATAGCACTGCCACTCGTAACTGCTACACTACAACTTAGTTGCTAAGAAGTAAGCAACTGAAAAGCCACCCAAAAGCTGACATGCAGGTCAGTCTGGATCCCCTTTGACACTGAAGCTACCTTTGCTGCTAATCTGTGCTGACCCTCTAAAGCTATAGCGTTGCTGCTGTATCTGATTTGTGCCTACCGCACAACTGCAACACTCCACTGCGCTGCTTCAGACTTTGGCGCTCTAGCTCTGCCACTGTTGCTTCATCATCTCTCGCGCCGATTGACTCCTGTCATTCTGCTACTATCAGTAAGGGCTCCTATAGCTGTATGTGATCCAAGAGTTTGGGCACCTCAAAGATCCTGCCCTCTTATGTAGGCCTCCCGACTACATCTCAATATTGCCCAACCTCTTCTCTAGAGGTGAATGAGCACTCATGGCGCAATCATCATCGTGCTTTTTGTAAGCTTGCGTTGGAGCAACCTTTGAGTCATACTTCTCTTCTTTGCCCTTCTTCCGAGGGCACTACATGGCAAAATGACCCATTTCTCCACATCTGAAGCATCTGAATTTGGATATGTCCTTTCATTTTTGCTGCCCTTGTTGTCCCGCTGATGCGAGAGCTGCATCCTCCTCTTTCTCCTTCTTGATTCTGACACCTTTGTTGCTGCTTCTGGCCTTGGTCAATCGTCTGATTTCTTCCTGTCGAAGAGTTGCCCACATCTCCTCTCAACTGGGAAGAGAAGCCCTATCCAAGATGCTTTGGACAAAGGTTTCCTAGTCTTTAGTGATTGCATTCAGGGTAATCTTGACCATAAATTCAACATTTGGTGTAGACCCTATAGAAGTTAGCTGGTCACGGACCTTTTGCAACTTGAGAAAGAAGGGATTGATTTCTTCTCCCTTCTGCATCTCCAACTGTCTCAGCTGACTCTCAAGCAACATCTTCCGCTGAACGAAAGTTCCTTCATACAATGTGGTCAAGGCCTCCCACATTTCCCTTGTTGTGCCCTTCTCAGCAATATGTGGGATCACATGATCCTTGATCCAGTCCAAGATCATGCACTTTGCTTTTGCCTGAGCCTCCTCGTACTTCTTGTGAGGATAAACATCAACGAGAACAACAACCGTCCTCAACAACCGTCCTCAAGGCATAATCCTTGATGCGATTTTAATCCAAAAATCCCAGGATCCTGACCTTGCAAATGACTAAGTTGGATGCTCCATCCAACCTGTCCTGATCCCTCGGTTCATTAACGACAATCTCTGCTCAAATGAATGTCGAACTGGTTCTCTTCTCCCTCTTTCGCTGCTGCCCAAGCAAAACTCGGATCTGGATTTTTTTAGCGCTAGAAATCCTCTAAGGAACAAGTTCCCTCTGAATTTCGATTTTGTTCACGGAAATCCTTCTGCCAACCACTGTCGAATCACCCCTCTTTGATCTCTCTTTGTTGCTGCTCAACAATAGATCTATATTTCTTGGCAATAAATCTTCTGAGGAACCGATTCCCTCTACTTTGTTTCTACCCCACTAGGTACTGTTCTGCACCAACAGAATCAACACCCCACCAGCAACTCCGGATATAGTCTCTGCTACACCTCAGCCACGACAACCAGTAAAACGAGACTCAACAGTCTCTGCGCTGGCCCAGTAGCCACTGCATTGTCCTCTATAGGAACAACGCCACCCAATCAAGCTAGCGCATGCTATGCGTGAGCTTCCCTTGGTGACTGCGTCACCCCTCCTGTGCTCTCTTGGCCTGAAACTGCACTGTCTCTTGGCACAACTGCCTTCATGCACAAATTTCCTTTGTTTTTTCACTGACGGCTTCAGTCCTCCTTGATTTGCAATCGCTCTGATACCATGTGAAAATTTCTGAATCTAACAAATCAGAAATCCTACTGCAGTAAACTGATTTGCATTACCTACTTGTATTCTTCATTTTAACAAGTTATCTTCAGAAAATATTAATGCAAATACACTGCATCCTACACCAATATACAAATCAAATACTGAAAAATAAATGAGACACCCACATAAAGGACACTTATTTTTGGACTAAACGTCTCAGGAAAAACCCAATGCGTGAAAATCGATGCAGCAGATATGAGGGTTTTATTTTTAAATAGATTTTTTAATACAACTAGGGTGCCAAATCTGGCTCACCCAATAGAGAATAAACCCGGTAGAAGTACCTTTACTCGGAGACAGATATTTTGTGTGAATCCAACAACTGGATGAACAAACCCCACAAGTGACTGCGATGTCCCCAGTGCTGTGTAGCGATGGCTGCTCCCATCTCTGTACTGGAACTGTGTCACCTCCTCTAGGAGCTGTGTCACCCTCCCAGTGAGCCTTCCCAACTCAGAAATCGATCTATTGAACTGTTGCTCGATCTGCTTCACAGTAACCCTAGTGCCGCTTCTAAGTGATTGCATCAACCCCTCTAGCCTTTGCGTCACCCTCCTGGAGCTGCGCTATCTCTCCCTGGTGTTGCTTTGCCTCTCTGCTATGTATTGTCGGCCTTTGATGAAAGTCCCACTGCCGAACTGCCCCTCTCTGCACTAGAAGCTTACTCCGAAATTCTCAGCAAACCACACCCCAGAATTTCGATCTAGCTCAAGTTCTTTTGTGTGTGGTCTGTGTGTTCTCCAACTGACCCCAAGCCTTCCTTTATACCTTTTTGTTGAGAAATCAATGACCGTGATCTAATCTCTAATCAACAGCTAAGATTAAATTAGACTTGATCCTCATATCTTAGAAGCTTCTCACCCATATTTTCATTAATACCCATTAATATTTTAATTTTCCTAAATTTAGACTTAGGAACCTTATTAAAAATATTAATTATTTTAATAAAATACAATCTGGGTGGAATTTCACCAAATGATTTCTAGGTCTTAGAGATCTCATGTGTTCTAGTCACTCCACAAAATTTTGGAGCTAGAGCACATCTGATGCTATCCAAAAAATCAACAGATAGGGCATGCAAAGCTATGAGTTGCAGAGGTCAATAGGGAGGATGTACTTTCGTACATTTGATGGCACTGCCAAGTGCACTGCTTGGGCCTGGGTTGAGAAGATGGACACGTATTTCCAGCTTAACCGGATGACCAAGCTAGAAGCCATCAAGATGGCCACGTTGCACATGGAGGGCGAAGCCCACGATTGGTGGTTTCATGGCTTGGCCACCTGGGGCATGCCAATGTGGCTTCATATTGGGATTTCACCAAGAAGGTGGTGGAGCGCTTTGACTAGAGGGATCCAGAGGCTCATTTCAGGGAGCTAACCCAACTTCATCAAACTGGCAAACCACAACAGTACATCTCAAAGTTTCTGAGAGTTTCAGTGATGGTGCCAGACCTATCAGATGCTCGGAGGGTATACACCTTCATAGAGGGCTTACTCGAGCCCCTGCGTGGATTGGTGAAGTCAAGCAGACCCTCCATACTACAAGAAGCAGTTATGTGCACCAGAGATTTGTAGGGGTGATCCCCAAGACACGAGCACACTTTCCTGCATGAACCCCTTTTCCCAGAAGGGGCATGACACTAGACCCCGACCTCAGAGAACCACCAAGGGACGTGGGCAACTGGATGATGAGACACGAAAGGGCCTCAGGAGGAGGAAGTTGTGCTTTACTTGTCAGGAGCCCTGGGCACCAGGTCATCAGTGCACTGCTAGCAAAGCGCATTACATTGAGGTCTTTTCAGATAGTGACCAGGAGGATGAGGTGGAGCAGGAGTGTGGTATGGGAGACGGTGAAAGTCCGGTAGAGAGGGGACCACCACCACCACCTCCACAAGGAGGGGCTTCATTTGCCCCATTTGGGGGAGTCCTTTCTTCTTTATGCAGGGTCTCCAAATTTCCAACATTGAGGATTAGAGGCACTATATAGGGGCATCGAGTGTCGGTCTTATTTGACAGTGGGGCTAGCCACAACTTCATAGATGCCTAGTTGGTTCAGAGGAGGGGCCTTACCACGACAGAGTTTGAGGGTTTTTCAGTTTTAGTAGCAGGTGACCGTACCATGCAGTGCACTTGGTATGTGCCCGCTTTGACAGTAGTTATGGGGAACTACTCTATGACAGACCATTTCTTTGTGGTCGATGTGCTAGACACCAATGTGGTGATTGGTGTCCAGTGGCTGTACTCCCTTGGGCGAGTCACTACTGATTGGAAGAAACTGGACATGGAGTTCACCGACCCGGATGGCAAATCGATGGTCCTTAGGCGCATGCATTCATATCCACCACAGAGAGTCTCAACGCATAGGATGGAGGAAGGTTTGCGACATGGGGACATAGCATGGGCGGTGGAACTCATGGTTTCAGAGGTTGGAGGGCAGGTCCAACCACCACCTCTAGAGATACAGGCCTTGTTGGACAGGTACTCAGTGGTATTTGGAGATATCCCACCAGGGCAACCACCAGATAGGGGATTCAAGCACACCAATGAGTTGGAGTCGGGTGTGCAGGCGGTGATCACTACCCCTTATAGGCATCCTAAGGCCAATAAGGACGAGATTGAGATGACCATCAAGTAACTGTTGGCATTGGGCCACATCAGGCAGAGTTCCGGTTCTTTTGCTTCTTCAGTGATGTTGGTGAAGAAGAAGGATGGAACCTTGCGCATGTGCATTAACTACTGGGACCTCAACAGGAAGACACTGAAGAACCGGTACCCCATCCTCCGCATTGATGAGTTGATGGATGAGCTTAGAGGAGCCAAGTACTTCTCTAAGATAGATCTACGTTCAGGGTATCACCAGATTAGGGTGAGGGATCAGGACATCCGCAAGACAACTTTTCGGTGCCATTATGGGCACTTCGAGTTCTTGGTCATGCCATTTGGGTTGACCAACGCCCTAACTACCTTTCACTCATGTATGAACCATGTGTTTCGGAGGTAGTTGAGAATGTTTGTGTTGGTTTTCTTCACAACATCTTGATTTACAACAGGACTTGGGAGGACCATCTTAAACACTTCGAGGAGGTGCTGTGTATTTTGGAGGAGCAGCAGTGCTATGCTAAGTTGTCCAAGTGTGAGTTTGGCCTGATTGAGATGCTCTACTTGGGGCATATCATTGGTGCAAATGGGGTGAAGGTCCATGAGGAGAAGATACGAGCTATCCGTGACTTGCCAGTACCCAGAGATGTGATAGCGTTGAGGGGTTTCTTGGGCATTTGTACATATATACCGGAAGTTCGTCAAGGGATTTTTGCAGTTGGCAGCTCCCCTCGTAGATTTGACCAAGAGAGGGTCTTTCACATGGACAGATGGGTCACACGCTGCTTTTGACCACCTCAAGGAGGTGATGAGTAGTTGTCCAGTTTTGGTACTTCCAGACTTCTCCCAGCCCTTCACTGTGGAGTGTGATGCATCCGGGGAGGGAGTCGGAGTAGTACTATCTCACGATGGGCACCCCATTGCTTTCGAGAGTCGAAAGCTCTTACCCCATGAGAGGTCATATTTTATATATGACAAGGAGACGCTGGCCATTATGCATGCCTTGGCGAAAATTCGACAGTATTTGGTGGGTAACAGGTTTTGGGTGAAGATTGATCACAACAGTCTTCATCACTTCATGGGGCAGCAGGGCCTCAACAACAGACAACAAAGATGGGTTAGCAAGGTGCAGGCCTATGATTTCAACATAGATTATGTGTGGGGGAAACACAATGTGGTGGCTGATGCCCTATCTCGGAGACCTGCAGGCTTATCACTCATGAGCGTCTGCCATGCTTGGAAGGCCCAGTTATTGGTGGAGTATTTGAAGGACAGGAGGGCATGTAAGATTCTAGAGGGTACCCACACAGATGAGTGCTACCGGGTGATGGACGAGGTCATCTACTACAAGGGGCACATATTTTGGGTTCCCAACTCACAGTTGAGGGAGAGAGTGCTCCAGGCAGCACATGGCTTGCCATTTTCAGGGCATAAGGGGTTCAGGAAAATGTACATGGCAGTCAAGGAGCCCTTCACATGGAAGAGCCTCAAGTGGGATGTGCTGAGGCATGTACAAGAGTGTGAGGCATGTTAAAGGAACAAAGGGGAGTTGATTCATTCTGCAGGATTATTATAGCCACTCCCCATCCCCGAGGGGAAATGCGAGAGTATACCCATGGACTTTATCATGGGGCTCCCCACAGTACAGGGCAAGGATTGCATTTATGTAGTGGTTGACCGGTTGACCAAGTACTCCCATATGTTTTCCATCCCTAGCAAATATTCGACATCATAGGTTGCAGATCTGTTCTTTAGGGAGATCCTCCGGTTACACGGGCTTCCTAAGAACATTGTGAGTGATAGGGATAGCAGGTTCATGAGAGGCTTTTGGCAGGAGCTCTTCAGGTTGGTTGGTACTGAGCTCACCCCTAGTACGAATTACCACCCTCAGATAGATGGCGAGACTGAGTGAGTTAATTAGTGGCTGGAGGGGTATTGTTGAAATTTCTAAGTATTACCCGTTAGAAATTTTATCTATATTCTCTGGTTTATTTCGCCTACTTGTTTAGTTACTAACAAGATGTTTACTCATATAAACACTGAAATAAATACAATACAGTCCAACAATTCTGAGGGTTATATTATTATGCAGTCTTTCTGAGTACATCTGGGGGCCAAACTGGTTCACCCGACAAAGAAAATAATCCAACAGTAATACCTCTATTCGGAAGCAGATATTCAGAAAGTTTGCCCCACAAAACCCTCTCCAGCACAATCTGAAGCTCAGCGTCAGCCCTCCTGGCCTCTGCGTCAGCCTGAAACCCTCTACGTCACTTTTGCAGCCTCTGCATGGATGACGCAGGCCCTTTTGGCCTCTGCGCAGTCCCTGCTAGCCTTTGCGTGGCTCCTTCTGGCTTTGCGTTTGCCTCTTTGCCTTTGTGTTGGTCTTTCGACACTATCTCTACTTCTCTGCCTTGTACTCACTGCTCCTCGCTACAAACTGATCACTGATTCAATTTCTTTTAGCAAACCCTGCTCTAGAAAATGGAATGACTAATCACTCTGTTGTATCTCCAACTGCAAGCCTCCTTTTATACTTTTCCTGTTGGTCCTTCAACGACCGAGATTACATCTCTAATCAATGGCTAAGATTAGATTTGGCTTGATCCATGTCATTTAGAACCTTCTAATCCAGTTTTATATTAATACCCATTAATATTTTATTTTTTTTTAAGTTTAGACTTAGGAACTCCATTAAAAATATTCATTATTTTAATATCTCCTTAACCGGGTAGAATTTGCCAAACAATTTCTGGGTCTTGGATATCTCATGTGCTTTAGCCTCTCCACCAATTTTCATGGCTAGACCACATCTAATGCTACCCCAAATCAACACTCCCTCTTAGCGAGGACTGTGCTCTAGTAATACTCCAACTGAGCATCACTCTGATTATATGACACCGGTACCTGTGCTGATGCTAGGCCTCCCCACCCAACATCTTCTGCACCGCTGCATCCTTTACTGCTACCCGTTGCTCTGCCACTGCCACTACTGCATTTGTTCGACAACTCCCTCTACATCCGTGTTGTTGCTAGTCCTTTCTCCCAAAACTGCATCTGCACTGCAACCCCCTCTTATCATGCTGCATCGTGCTATTACACTACAACTCAGTTATTGAGAAGTAACTAATCCACCCAACTACTGACATCCCTGTCAGGCAAGAAACACTCTCGATGCTAAAGCTCTCTCTGCCGCTATACTGTGCTCCCTCTACTGCCTCTGCGTTTTTGCAACAACTCCTTGCCTCTTGCACTACTACAAACCTATCTGTGCCATCGTGCACTACTGTAACCTCCTCTGTGCCTCTCGCATCGCTGTAACCTCCTCTACACTGCACGAGACTTCTACACTTCTAGCAGTCTCTGCCGCTTCATCCACATCCGCTTCTACCGACATCTGCCATCCTGCTACTCTCACTTCAGAGCTCCCGTAGCCAGGTATAATCCAAGAGTTCGGGTACCTCAAGGATCCTGCCCCTCATCGCCTATAGTCTTTCTAACGACAGCTCGATGTCTCCCCACCTCTTCTCTAGAGGTACATGAGTACTCATGGTACAATCTTCATCCTCCTCTACCTCCTTTTCTGCCTTCGCTGGCGCTGCCTTGGAGTCAGACGCCTCTCGCTTATTCTTCTTCCTCGGACACTGGTTCACATAATGCCCCAGTTCCTCACAGTTGAAGCACTTTATCTTAGAGAGGTCCTTTTTCTTCCTCTTCTCTTGCTTCCCCTTAGATGCTAGAGCTGCATCCTCTTCCTCCTCTGTCTTGGCCCGAGCTCTTTTGCTGCTACTTCTCGTCTTGGTCAGCTGTCTAATCTCTTCTTGGCGTAGAGCTGCCCACAATTCTTCCCACTCTGGAAGATTCGCTCTGCCCATAATACTCTGGATGAATCTCTCCCACTCCTCAGAGACTGTGTTTAGAGCGGTCCTTACCATCAACCCCTGATGCGGCGTGGCCCCAATGGAAGTTAGTTGGTCCTGGATCTCCTTCAACATGCCGAGGAAGTGATCTATCTGCTCCCCCTTCTACATTTGGTATGATCGCAGCTGATTCTCCAGTAGCATCTTCCTCTGCACAAAAGTATGCTGATACAATGTCTTCAAGGTGTCCCACATTTCTTTTGCTGTCTCCTTTTCAGCAAGATGTTGGACCACATGATCCTTGACCCCATTAAGGATTATGCATTTCTCCTTGGCCATCGCATCCTCATACCTTTCATTTTCAACTGGGTCAACTGGAATAGCCACAGTTCTCAAGGCGAAGGCCTTGATGCGATGTCTATCTAGAACGGACATGATCCTAGCCTTCTAGATGACAAAGTTGGACACTGCGTCCAGCCTATCCTAATCCCTCAGTACATTCATGGCCATCTCTCTGCTCTTCTTTTTGACTCCTCTGAGTCTCTACTTCCCTCCTGGAAGTTCTCTCTTCAACTCCCTCTGAGTCACTACTTCCCTCCTGGAAGTTCTCTACTAGACTCCCTCTAAGTCTCGATTTCCCTCCTCGAAATCCGCCTACCAACCGTCGAGTCGCACCTCTCTGGTCTTCTATTCACCTACAACACTGATATGGATTTCTTGGCTAGAAATCCACCTCGGTAGCGACTCCCTCTACCTTGGTTTTTCCCTGTTAGGTACTGTTCTGTCTCGGCAGCAACAACACCCCACCAGCTTCACTCCCCACAATTTGCACACAGCTTCCTATGCCCCAGCAACTGAAGGATTGAGCCTCTAGGCTCTGCGCAATCCCGACACTGGCTGAATTGCTCCACTAGCCAACTGCGTCAACCCTCTTGTTCTCTGCGTGGCTCTTCGTGAGCCTCTTTTGCCCTCCTCAGCCTCTGAGGCTCTCTCTCTAGCTCGAACTGATGATGCAATCCTTCTGCGTCAACCCTTCTTTGCTACTTTCTGCTAGGAACAACTTCTGTCACTTGGGACAATTGTTTCTGCTGCATTTTCTCTGATTCGACTAGTGCCTCAGCTCTCCTCTGATATGCAATGCTCTGATACCATGTTGAAATTTCTAAGTATTACCCGTTAGAAATTTTATCTGTATTCTTTGGTTTATGTTGCCTACTTGTTTAATTACTAACAAGATGTTTACTCATATAAACACTGAAATAAACACAATACAGTCTCAACCATCTACAGATCAACAACTAAAAGGAATTGACAAACACACAAGGGACACCGTTATTTTTGGACAATCGTCCCCAGAAAAACCCAACTTGGGAAAACCCGTGCAACAATTCTGAGGGTTATATTATTATTATGTCTTTCTGAGTACAATTGGGTGCCAAACTAGCTAACTCGACAGAGAAAATAATCTGCAGTAATACCTCTCTATTCAGAAGCAAATATTCGGAAAGTTTGCGCCGCAAAACCCTCTCTAGCACAATCTGAAGCTCAGCGTCAGCTCTTCTGGCCTTTGCATCAGCCTGAAACCCTCTGCGTCGGCCTTCCAAGTCTCTACGTAGCCTATTTGGCCCTCTGCGTCACTCCTGCTAGCCTCTGCGTGGATGACGCAAGCCCTTCTGGCCTCTATGCAATCCCTGCTAGCCTCTGCGTGGCTCCCTCTGGCTTTGCGTCTGCCTCTCTGCCTTTGTGCCAGTCTTCTGGCACTATCTCTTCCTCTCTACCTTGTACTCACTGCCCCTCGCTGCAAACTGATCACTGATTTGATTTCTCTTCGCAAACCTCGCTCTAGAAAATCGAATCACTGATCACTCTGGTGTATCTCCAACTGACGCTCAAGCCTCCTCTTATACTTTTCCTGTTGGTCCTTCAACGATCAAGACTACATCTCTAATCAATGGCTAAGATTAGATTTGGCTTGATCCATGTCATTTAGAACCTTCTAACCCAGTATTATATTAATACCCATTAATATTTTATTTTTCCTAAGTTTAGACTTAGGAACTCTATTAAAAATATTAATTATTTTAATATCTCCTTAACCGTGTAGAATCTACCCAAACCATTTCTGGGTCTTGGAGATCTCATGTGCTTTAGCCTCTCCACCAATTTTCATGGCTAGAACACATCCGATGCTACCCCAAATCAATAGATACCTGAGAAATTACATGAATGGGCGACAGAGGGCTTGGATTCAGTGGTTGCATTTGGGCAAGTATTTCTACAACTCCACCCGTCACTTCTCCATTGGTATGACACCTTTCTGTTCTTTGTATGGTTATGATGCATCATCTTTTGCTGACGTTGTTTTTGGAGATAGTCGGGTCCCAAAGGCCAAAGATTGGATCCAAGAGAGCCAAGACATCCTCAAGGCTCTCAAGGATAACTTAGCGACAACGCAAAACCGGTAGAAGGTGTACGCAGATCGACACCGAACCGAGAGGCATTTCGAGGAGGGTGCTTTGGTGTACCTCCGGTTACAGCCGTACAAGCAGTCCACATTGAAGCAGAAGGGGGCCAAGAAGCTAGAACCTAGATTTTATGGGCCATACAGGGTAGTCAAGCGAGTTGGGGAAGTGGCCTATGAGCTGGAGCTGCCTCTGAGGAGCAGGATTCCCAACATATTCCATGTCTCATGCCTTAAAAAGGTGCTGGGACAACAGGTGACAACAACAGTAGAGTTACCTTCGTTGGATGATGAGGGCCATCTGGTTTTGGAGCCTGAGGCCATTTTGGAAAGGCGGGAGAGGAAATTGAGGAGAAGGACCATCAAGGAGTTCTTGGTACGCTGGAGGAACTTGTCGGAAGAGGATGCCACCTGGGAGGGTGTGCACATTGTGGAGCACTCATCTCTGAAGTTGCTTGAGGGCAAGCAACATTTGGGAGGGGAGGACTGTCATGTCCCTTCCCAAAAGATTTTGTAACAAGTTTCTCTCCACAATTTTGTACAAATTTTGCTAAGGATAAGGACCCAAGCAGTTTCAACTTAGGAACTTGGGAGAAATACGACCATATTATTTTGCTAGTGGAAGGTGGGGGGCACCCACGTGGGAAAGCATATTGGGCAATTTGAATTGCCTTGGAAGGAATTCGGATGGCTGTTGGAGGGGCCCACATGAGGCAAAGGGAGGCCCACAGAGTCATAAGGAGGAGGAGCTCCTCACTTGGGGATCATTCATTCTTGCATATCGAAAATCACTTGACTGTTTGCTCGAGCTGCTTAGCTAAGTCGACTGGCTGTTTAGCCACGAATCTCTCAAGCGCGAGATTCAACCTTACCTTCGGGGGACTACGAGTGCCACACTAGGAAGCCAGTTTCATAGCATCTTGAGGAGCACCAGGGAGTATTCACAGCCATCACATTCAGCCACCATCAAGTAGTGCGTATTTCTGGGCCAGCCAAAGAAGGGAACACACAGTTGTGGATAAAGCTTCATTGGGCCACCACTAGCCAGAAGAACCGGGAGAGTTGAAGGACATCAGTTGGTCAGCACTTGGGAGGAGTTTTGGAGCAAGTGGATACAACAAATAGGCATTTCGAAACCCAGCCTTGGGGGACAACGTAGAGGACAAGTCTGGGCATTATGTGGGTCTTGAGGGGAAGAGCCACATCACTTGAATCTCAGTTGGGAAGGAAGGAAATTCATGGGAGGTCTCATCCCAGTGATTTGAGGGAGTTTTGGGGAGCTTTCCCAGCTTCATTCAGGCAGGCCGAGTTTGTCAGTTTCAACAAAAGACGGGCTCCTTAGGGGTTGAATTTCAAAAGTCTGAACTAGGCCAAACCCTTCTTGGGTTTTGGTGGGTTTTTGTTGAGGATCCGGGAGCTGGAGTTTTATAATTTTTTGAGCATGGGAAGCAACGAATCCAGCCTCTTTGTTCCAGCAGACAATGCAATTTCTAGGAAGCACAAGCTAGTTTCAAAGCAGCAATTGGACAACCCTCAGATCAACAATTGCTCACCTGGGTTTTGTCATGCTTGTCCTTAGAGACAAGCCCAAGTGCACCATTCCATTCACTGTTGTATTTGCCCTTGAAAATTTAATAAAATGGCTCAAATGTTTTCTATTTGCAGCATTTTCATGGGTGTATGATGTGTATTTCGCATTTTTGATCGCTGGATTGTTTGCTTGCTTTGTTTATCACTTAATTTCCTATTTAGGAACATTACAGAAGACGTCGAAAAGATTGCATTCAGAACTCACGAAGGGCACTATGAGTTTAAGGTAATGCCATTTGGTTTTACAAATGCACCAACCACCTTCCAGGCAACCATGAACAAACTCTTCCATCGATACTTGTGAAAATTTGTATTAGTCTTCTTCAATGATATTATTGTTTACAGTAAGACGTGGAAGGAGCACCTCAAGCATCTAGAGGAAGTACTTTCCATATTAGAGAAGAATCAATTTTATGCCAAGTTATCAAAATGTACCTTTGGGCAAAGGGAAGTTGAATACTTGGGACATGTCATATCCAGGGATGGAGTCAAAGTGGACCTCAACAAAATCAAAGCAATTAAAGAATGGCCCAAACCCAAGAACATTTCAAAACTAAAAGGATTTCTCGGTTTAACTGGGTATTACAGAAGGTTCATAAAGAACTATGCACAATTCATGGCACCCCTAACAAACTTGTTAGAAAAGAACACTTTTCAATGGAATAACTAGGCAGACGAATGCTTCAAGAATCTAAAAGAAGTGATGTCAACTACACCGGTATTGGCAACTCTAGACTTCTCCAAACCATTTATAGTCAAATGTGATGGTTCAGGGTTCAGAATTGGAGCAGTATTAATGCAAAACAACCACCCTATAGCCTTCGAAAGCAGGAAGCTTAACAAACGGGAAAGCTTGAAATCAACTTACCAAAATGAGATTTTTGTCATCATACATGCTTTAACTAAATAGCAACAATACCTACTTGGAAGTAAGTTCTCATTCCGAACTGATCACAATAGTATTCAATTCCTACTTAAACAAAAAAATTATCAACATAACAACAAAAGTGGATGGAGAAAGTTTCAACATTCGACCTAGAAATACTGCACAAAAAGGGAAAGGAAAATGTCGTTGCTGATGCTCTCTCACGGAAGTATGATGACAACGCTACATGCGCTGCCTTGGTAGTTGTTCCTGTTTGGTTAGACAAAATACGAGCTGAGTATGCCAAAGATGTGGACGGTGGCTCTATGATTGACAATATCAATCAATATGCCAATTTTGAATGGAAAAACATGTTATGGTATAAATGTAGAATTTACCTAATCCCATCATCCAAATTTAGAATGAAAATTGTAAAGGAATCTCACAGTTCTCTTGCCGTTGGGCATGTTGGATTCTTCAAAACTTACTACAACATTTGACAATCATTTTATTGGAAGGGTATGAGTAAGGAAATCCAAAAATATATCGCAGAATGTGAAGTTTGTCAGAGAAATAAGAGTGAAAATATTCCAAACCCTAGTTTGGTACATCCATTACATATTCCAAATGAAAAATCGGAGGAAATATCGATGGATTTCTTTGAAGGACTAGCTATGTCTAATGGTAAGGACAAGATATTTGTCATAGTCGACAAACTCACCAAATATGCCCATTTCATGGCAATTAAAAAAACTGACACGACTAAGCAAATTGCGGATGTGTTTTGTAAAAACATTTACAAACTACATGGTTTTCCCAAGGTTATTGTCAGTGATAGAGACACAAAATTTAAAGGCAATTTTTGGAAAGATTTCTGCCACCAAGCAGGAATATCTCTCAACATGAATTGGCTTATCATCCCAGACAGTTGGCCAAACTGAAGTTGTAAATAAAGGTTTGGAAACATATCTCTATTGTTTCCTCAACGACAAAAAAAACAAATGGTCTCAGTGGCTACACCTGGCAGAATGGTGGTGCAATACTTAAACTAAAATGACTCTTTTCCAAGCCCTATATGACTATGAACCACCCAGGTGGAAGGATTTTGCGGTACACGATTCTAAGGTACAAGCAGTAAAGAACCACTTAGAAGAAAACCAAAGAATTATTAACTTGTTAAAAGAAAATCTAACAGTGGCACGTAATAGAATGAAGCAACAACCCAACCAACACTGCACCGAAAGAGATTTCGAAGAAGGAGATTGGGTCTTTGTTTGACTTCAGCGCTATAAGTAGTCATCGTTAAAACAAGGAGGGAAAAATAAGTTATCTCCTAAATATTATGGACCATACCAAATAATCAAATTATATAAGTAGTGTGGCTTATGGACTGAAGCTACCAGACAATTGTTGAATCCACAACACCTTCCATGTATCAAGTCTCAAAAAAGTACCTGGGAAAAATCAAACAGCTCAAACAGAGATACCTGAGACTGACAAAGAAGGAAGGATCATCTTAGAACTTGAAGGCATACTCGCTATCATAGAGAAGGTACTACGATCCAAGACTATTGAGTACCTTACCAAATGGAAAAAACTACCAGAAGAAGACTCATCATGGGAGACATAACATTTTCTTTAGCAACACCCAACATTGCCTATGCGTTGAGGACAAAGCATTTTTTTTAAGGGAGAGACAATGTTATGAATTAAATATTCATAACTTTATTTTTTCCAAAAGAAAAAATCGAACTTTTTATTACCTGGAAAAAATAAAAACTTTTTATTTTTTCCCATAGTTGTCGATATCTTCTCTGCTTCTGCTATATCGATTGTTAGTTCTGGTGTGTGCTGCGTTTGTTCCACTATGTATGGACTTGGTTCTGCTCCGGCCTGCTTTGGGACTGTCGGAGGTGCTTTCCCACTTTGTAATATATGCTTGTAGGATGCTCCTTCACTTCTGTATTGCTGGTGCTGAGCTGGGTTGTGATTCGATTTGGACCCACTGCCTCCTGCTGTTGTTTTGCTGATTGTTGCACCTCCTCGTGGTCTCATATTGAGAATGATTGTAGATCCTGATTTGATGTTGTACTCCTTCAAGGATCTGTGATCCTGTAGCGATCTGCCCCCTGTTACTAGGTTTTGCTCGCTTGCCGGATAGCCAATTTGGTTAGCTATGTTATTTTTCAGATCTATTGCCCTATCTGTGGCATGAGTCCAAATCAAGATTGTATTTCCCATGGGCGTTCTGACGAGGATTTGAAAATGATTGGGTTCTGTCCCGACAGATTTTGGACTGGCGATTTGGGGCCGGGATTTAGTCTGGAGGACTTCCTTCCCTAATAAAGTAGCCTCCCGATCTGTTAGCACCCTGGTTGTCTTCTCCGGCTCTGCATTCTTGTTTCCTTCGATTCTTCCTTTTCCAGGAGGTCCGTTTCTTTTCCATCCGGGTTTTTTACAAATACTTGGAAACTGTGATCTCTTACTAGGGTTCCAGATCTTATTTTTGGCAGATCTATCCCTGTGACTCTGCTCTGCACCTTATACTCACTTCGAAATAGTAGCCTGTTCGGTGAGCGAGCTTCCGGATCTAACCATAAATAGGGTTGTTCTTCCATTAGAAGGTCTGGATCTACGAGCCCAAGACTCGATCTATGCTCATTGCCGCAGATCTGTGGATATGTTGCCCGATTAGGGCTCAATGGCGGATGTTTGAACCGGTGGATGTCAAGAATGGCAACATAATAATACAGATCTGCGTTTTGATATGCAAAAAGCTGGATTATTTCTTCATACCTTTGGCAGGGTCGACGATTTTTCGTCCTGAGAGCGTGCCTGATTTGTAAGCATTTCATAAGCATACCCAGCTCGTTTATGCCGATCAAGGGTTTACCAGCTGTCTTCTCCGCCTAAGGAAGCACCGTATTCAATAGATTTGGCCAATAGTGCAGCTCCGTTCTTCTTGTAAACCCTGACTTCTGCAGATAACATAAAAGCCCTGCTCTCGGCGCACCGAAGATAACCGATGCAGGTCGTGCGTGTTTCGGCTTCTCGCTTGCGGAGTCTCTGGTGGTTTGGCCGACGCAGGTCAGACTAAGAGCCATTGCAACTGCAGAGCTTCAAGTGTCTTAACGTTGATCAAGGGATCTCGTCAAATATTCATAACTTTATATATATAGTAAAATAAATGATAAAATATTAAAATAAATAATAAATAAATATTAATTAATAATTAGTAAATAAACTAAATTAAGCTAAGTTAATTAGTTTTGAAGAGGCATTAGTTCAAAAGGATGTGTCTTTAGGCTCGTGGCCAGTCAACTCCTATAAAGGAGAACCGCCCTAGCCTTGTAAAATCATCGTCTATTGTAGCCTTGTAAAATTCAGACACATTGAAGTGTATAATATATATATATACACACACACACACTTCAATGTGTCTGAATTTTGTAAATGCGAGTGAACAAATTAATTGTTCCATTCTTTCACAAAACTGTTTGGTCACCTGTGGTAAGTCAACAAATGGACTTTGTTTGGCTTTATTTAGGTCTTTTGGTTCGTTTGTTGAAAGCTTTCACAACAACACTTGGACCTCGTCATTAGGACTAGTTCAGGGATATTTTGTTTGTTTCTCTTGATTCGTATGGGGAGATTCTTCTGAAATTTTTAAGTCTTGGTTACAACCACTATATCTCCGGAGTTTCGCCCTCCTGATTAGGCTAGGCTTGATCTGATTTGTTTTGCCCTTGTTGCTTGAAGCACTATTATAAACTTCAATTCCAGGACAACGTAAGCAGACCCCAGCCTCCAAGCTTTAACACAGATTGAAGTTTTGTTTGTGATTTCCTTTAAGGGCTTCTCAACAGAAATATGTCTCTGTCCTGTACATCTTATATTAAGTTTGCAGTCATGAGGTATGGAAGGGTTTGATTATTGGATTTCAGGCTTTTTTTATAAACAGTCCTAGGAACTATGTAGATAGTGAAACTATAATGTGACATATTCATATATAGACGTGAAGGTAACATGTGTGAAGACACTGGTCCTCTTGTCAATATATGACATTGTTTCTCACTGGAAGACAGTGGTAGTAAGGTGTTCATCATTTGAGTATCAGTATCAAATGCACTGAACCAATCATTGACCTTGTTGAACTTTGGACATCCTTCTTTGACATATGGTGACTGATTTAGTGTAATAATGAAATAGTGACATGACCTTAAAACAACATCATAGTTATTCTCACTGAGCAAGAGAGTAATCCTACCAGCTCGGCTCACGCTACTTCCTCTCAATCTCAGGAAGATAGCGTCCTTCAAGGGGAAAGGGCCGGGGTGGTGTCTAACGAGAACAATATGCAAGATGACACCCCTGTTTCTGAAGTGCCTCTGCAACCGGCCGATTCAACTCAAAACGAGATTCTGCCTGTGGGCCGTCTCAGCGTGCAGGCTGCATTCTCAACCTGGTGACTACTCCTGCAGGAGGCATTGAAGGAAATGATGACAATGGCTTCGTCACCTGGGTCGCTTCATCTAGCTAGGTGGATAAGGACATGACTGACTCTCCGTAGCATGCAGACTAAGGCCGGTTCATCACTGACGGGTGGCATTCTTGCCTTTGCTCTGTGTAGTTTTTGCTATGTGTCTTCGTTTCCAAGTCTCTGGTCCTGTGTCTGGTTTATGTTCTTGTTTAAGCTCGTGGCGCTAGCCAACCTGCTCTCTGTTTGCAGTTACAACTATGGGTTTGATGGGTACCATTTTGTCTTTTTGTTCATGGCGGGCATGATAGCATGCATCTTAGTAAAATCTCTAAAGATGTTAGCTACGTCATGTTAAAATCAGAACAGAGATATCTCAGGGGGTCATGGTCTAACACAAAATCTTTGGAAGCCTGTAATTTGAAAACAGCAGAAAGCATGAAATGTATGTCTCTGATTCTCTGGCTGAGGGCTGGCATTTGCCCCCTCTGAGGTCTCGACCTCATTGTACATAAATTTTCTCTTTTTTAATAGAATTAGTATTTACGAAGAAAAAAAAAAACAACATGATTTGATTTGATTTTAACTTAATAAGTTAACTATGGCAGCATTCTTGACAGACCTTGCCTTATTTGACTATGACCTTATAACAGTGACATGACTTGATATGACAAGAATTGTTGAATGAAGTTGACTGCATATGACATAGATGAATAGTAACAAGAGTAGTTGGAAACTTGCTGTATGAGTTGACCAATGGAACTATGCCTTGCTTAACAAAATGAAACTAATGGAACTAAGTAATACAACCTTTGATGATATGACAATGTTAATGACCTTATTTGACACAGTGATTTGACTGTGATATGACTCTAACTGTGTCTTACTGTGGGAGTGTAATTTGATATGACAACAGCGGTATTGTGGTTTATTGATATATCAGTCATATAATAATAATACAGGCTAGACAATGACATTTAGCCTTGGCAATATAGACATCTAGACTAAATAGTGACATGTCATATTGACTTGACACATAAACCTATGACATACAAGACCTGACGTATAGATTGCAGTGATCTTATTGTTGACATAATCCAATATGCCTGTTAGTGACATGACCTATGTTGCAAGAAACGTGGTACAGAGGTCCGTTTTCGTACGGAAACTGGTACGAAATGCGGAAACGCGTTTGGTACGGCTGTGAAACACGTTTCCGGCCATACTGCCACGTTTCCCGAAACGGAAACGTGGCCGGTACGGCAGGAAACGCGTTTCACGGCCGTACGACCCACATTTCCTCATTAACTTGTGTTTTGTTTTATTTTTAATTTGTTTTTAAATTTATTTTTAGGGTATGTTAGTGAGTTCTAATTGCTTCTAGATGCATGTCTAAAGTTATAAAAGTGAATTTTTTCCCTAGTGTTGATGTGCAATTCATCAGGAAGTTTGAGGCATATGCAGTTCATGGTAATGTTAAATTCTTAAAGTAAAAGTGATATTCTCCTTTATTTTTGAAAAATAAAGGAGAATATAAATAAAGGAGAATATCACTTTTACTTAAATTTTTAACATTACCATGAAATGACTCAGGACGTTTGAAAGTGGTTTCGCCCTCATTGGATTTCATATGGAGAAAGTAGAATTTTAGATCTCACTCAAAATCCAACAGACTTATCAGTTTTTTAGGATTTCAAGATTGGGGGGATTGCAATGTTTCCATTGGATTTTATCATGTACTAGGGTATGGAACTTGTATTTAATAAAGAGAACCAAGCCCTCTATGCAGGGGAAACTCCCAATAATCAAAATCATGTAGGGTACTAGGGTATGAAACTTGTATTTAATCAAGAGCACTAAGGTCGTTCGACTATGTAGGAGGAGACTCCCAATACAATAGTGGTCCTTCTAAAGAATGGGATGTGGATGCAAACAATCCTGATTTGAATCTCTCTCTTGCAACCTTATAGTCTTTATTGTACTTGCAGCCTCATATATTAATATAAATAAAGGCTGATTTTGAGATTTGGATATATAATAAAGGTTGCTTTTGGATATTCCGATATTTTTATTTTCATTATGTGATCATTCATGAGTAAATGTGATGTAAATTAAATCTTAATGTTTAAGTTAATAAATAATAATTATAATTATGCTTTATGACTGCACATATATATATATATATATATATATATATATTATATATATATATATTATATATATATATATTCGCATTTCCCCATTTCCAAAATTTGGGGAGGTCACGTTTTGTATCGCTTCCTGTTTCGGAAACTCGTACCGATTTCCCATTTCGTGCAACCTAGGACATGACATGTTTAGTGACTTAACACATAGACTCAACACACGTTGACATGACTCTTGATAAGTGATGGTAACCTTGTTGTACAACTTATTGACATAAGACATGGATAGGAGTGTATGACTTATGATCAGCAGTAGTAGTGATAAGACATATGCTGGTAGCCATACTCAGGCAGATTTTGAGAGCATTGGAAGCAGGTCAAAGGGATAACTTGAGGCATATTTGATTGTGCCGTCATCAAACATTTGTACTCGACATTTGCAACAGTACAGGCATTTTGGTACAGTGATTTGGTTAGACTACTTCATGAGCTCATGAACACTCATCTATTCATGTGTAATGCAGTGATTCAATAGTGATGTGTAGTGGCCTGTGTGAGTAGTGACATGTAGAGATGTGCAGTGGTCAGTGGTAACAGTTGGTACAGTGATGAACAATGATCAGATTGTGCAGTTGTCAGTTGATTTGGCGAAGTTGACAGTCAGGGTTTGATATGCAGTGATTATTAGTTTGGACAATATTGTGCAGTGTTGTCAATGGCTGCGAAGATTTGACAAGATATACAATATATTCAAATTTCTTATATTGATTCAGAGCACAGGGGAATCCAGTCTGAAAAATGTATCCTAACTCTGGCGATTGTAGCAGAGACTAACCCCTGCGGTTTTCGGTCTAACGACAATCATGATTCCAACACGAGATTCCAGAGGAAGGACAAAACTTCAGGACAAGAAGGATAACAGATTGTAAAGGTATGATTGTTCTCTTGTTGTGATGTTTTACTAGAGGATGAGGTCCTAGTTCAGGACAGATTGAAAGTCATCCTAAGGTTGTAAGGAGGGCAACAAGTGGTTGGTCTTCGGAGCCCTAAGTTCAGGGCAAAGGACTTTTGGACTTCAAGGAGAGGCAGACTTGGATGTTTAGTGATTGATCTTTGAAGGACGAAAGGAGGATGTCAAAGGGAGCTATTTGGTTAGCCCTTGATTGCGTGTTATAGAGCGATATCTACAACAGAAGTGGGAAGCCCTCCATGCCCTAAGTGTATCTTCATCGGGCAACACAATAAGGCACTAGTGGGAAGAAAGTCCCTAGGAGTTGTGTCCTTGAAGGACTAAAGAGCAACTTGTGGGAAAGAAGTGCCAAAGGTGTTGACTTCTTGAAGGACAAAGGAGCAGCAAGTGGGCAGATCATAGATGTGCAGACTGAGGTGTTGAGTCATTGATGGATGAATGATCATTTAGAGGGAAGATTGGAGCCATGTTTAGTGACCTAAAGTAGCAGGATCATTGATAGAGTTAGGTTGGTGTTGCTGTAGATCAGAGCCAAAGGATCGAGCAAATGTGTTTAGGACACATGGACCGAAAGGGCTGTGGAGCGCTACATCATCAAGTGTTGTCTTGTTCATGGTAGATTGGTTGTCGAAGGAATGACACCAAACCCTAGTTGTATTTCCTTGTATCAGTGGATGTATGAGGGCCATTATCCCAGGTACGGGATCCCTACACAGTTGTATTACAGATTGTTAATATAACGAAGTTGGGTTGTTGAAAATTGTAATTTCTTTTCTATTTTGTGCACGTGTCATTTACTGTTGTTTATATTCCGCAGCGCAAAGTAGTTTATTGTGGTATTTGAATTGGTAGTATCAGTTATTCTAAGTCCCTAAGCTAGATACTAGTGTCATGGAAAAACAACATGGTTTCAAAGCTACTTCGAAGGGCCAGTAAATCAGAGTGGGCACAGTGAAGCAACTCAGAGGGAGATAAGATTGTCTAGAGCATGGAGCAAAGGGTTTAGTTGAAGACATGGACATGTGGTCTTCACTGGCTTGGTAGCGAGATTGTCTAGGTGTTTTGGTGGATTGGTGGTGAACCTGGTAAAAAACAGTTTGTTGTAGGGCAGATTGCTGATCATGGACTTGCTATGATTTGCCATGGATTGTTGGGACAAATCGAGGATTACTTTGGCATGAATGAGATTGGTATGATCGAGATTGCTTCATGTGATGGACAACATATTGGCAGGCTAGTTTCTTCATCGGATCGTGATGTTGGATATCCGAGATTGGGAGGATGTGCACGTGTTGTGTTTGACCTAGGAGTATGAGTGCTTGCTCAGACTGACCTTATAGGACATGCAATCAGTAGCAGGTTGAGCCATAGGAGATCATGTAGACTCGGAGGGAGTCTAGGTTAAGAGGGAGAAGCCCTGTGGAAGTCTTGAGACCTTCAGGTTCAGATGAGATGAGGCAGAAGCACTACCAAAAAGAGGAAATCATGTAGACTTAGAAGGAGTCTAGCTTCAAAGGGAGCGGCCCTGTGAAAGTGTTGAGATCTTAAGGTTCATATGAGATGAGGCAGAGGCACTACTGAGATAGCATGGTTCATTCTACAAAGTATGCTGCAGTGGTGGATGCCAATGGGGTAGTGTCAACAGTGATGATGATGGAGACTTCCTAGTGTTGGAAGTACCTATCTCGCTAAGAGAGAATGTTGAGATTTGTAACTTGGGAAGTACTCAAAACTCTAGGCTAGAGAGTTTTGGAGGAATTGGTGCCACAAAACCACTTGTGGGCTAAGAAGCCAAGGCTTGGGGTTTTGTACCCAAAGTTGTGGGGCCAAAACCATGAGGACATTTGATGACTTGGCACATGGAGATGGAAGAGCACCCTTAAAGCAACAAGGGGCAATTTCAAGCACCATGAGATCCCTTGTCAAAGTGAAGATATTAATTTTTGAATGTTTTGTATGGGTGAATTTGTCTCAAGTTCAAGTCGGCCTTCGTATAAGGTTCCCCTCTTGATGGGCTAGACGTCACCCTAAGAGAAGGTATAAATAAGATGTTGGAGCCTCAAATGAACACATCCAAAGTGTGAAACGTCACTAGAAATACCTTTGACGTAGCTGCAGATCCTAGAGGCCTAGCGAAGGTGAAAAAAGGAGTATGTTTGGGTTTGTTTCTCTTGATTGACTAGGTCGTGTTGGAGCAGTGGTAGCTAGTGAGGAAGTGGTAGAGGTTCTATGTCAAATTCTGTGAAGAATCATCTTGAAAACAGGCTGAGAATTCTCTGCTAGGATCCGAGCTCCTATAGCATCCTTCTTGAGGGCCGAGAAGGTATAATAGTGTAATGTCCCAAATGAGGAAAATTTGGAACAACCCTTCAAAAAATTATCATTCGCTTAACAGAAGATTACCATGTAAAATATAACAGATAAAATGCATGCAAAAAACAATCTTAGCTTTATTATAATTCCATAACACGATAAGCAGAAAACAATCTTAGCTTTATTATAATATATAAACTGTGGTTTTGCATGCTGGAATAACAAATATTTGCGATAAATTGGCCTCAAACAGATCTACAACAATGCCATAATCGGCCTCCAAGACAGAACTGGAAATTAATAAACCACTGCTTGTGAACCCTGAATGGATTCCCCAAGGGAAGAGATGGGTGCTCGCCCACTCTCACTGAATCACCCGAGGGTTTCCGTCTTGTGGCTATTGCTGGAGTAGAGAACCAGGTTCTCAACCTCACATACAAGAAACAAGATCAAAACCAAGATGTCCCAAATGATCTTCTCCTCCTCATTTTATAAATTTGATGGATAGATCTCCAAGCCTCTAGAAGAATCTTATTTTATTATTTTATTATTTTATTATTATTCTAGAAGCTCCTCCATTGACTTTATCTTAAGTGACCCCTTTTATTTTATTTTATTTTACTTAAGTCACTTTTGGCCCATTTCCTCTAATGAATTAATTTTCCTTAATTAAATGACTAATTAAAGTCATTTTTAACTAAGGAAAATGGTAAATCACCCACCATGCTCTCTCTGGCCACTCGAAGTCACTTCTCAGCATCCCATCTTGTAGATATTCTTGTTCTGGTTCTAACGAGCTATTACATTGAGGTGTTCCATCAATTAATCTCCTCAGAATGCAACCTCGAGCATAATTAATTAAGTTATGCCAATAATAACCTCGTTTTACGGGAATGATCAGAAAGTAATGGAACCAAAAACAAGATGTGCAGAACTACTCATGATGATGAATATACCAAGCGAATGCCATCAGACCCCATGAAAACTCCTCAAAACTCCGTAAGAATCCCTGATGACATAAACTTGCTCCACTGAACTGGCCATCCCTTGCCCTGGAAATCCACGCTGACTGTACTATGGAGAAAAATAAAAATGGGGACATTATAGTCCTCCCACCCCAAGATTGCTTGCCCTCAAGCAATCCAAATATGTGGACCAATTTGGTGGCTCAACGCAATTGAGACCCAATGCCCGCATCCCATATCAGTGGGTGATGCTATGCTCCTGTGTCAACCCACCATGAACGGACCCCTCAATGCCTGGATCCCAAACCAATCTTTGATTGAACTTGTCATCAACAAATCCTCCTAGATCCGATTGCCACCAAGAAGGAGCATCAATGCTCGATGACTCTTGCTGTGCTATAACTCCGATTGTGGATGATACTCCATCCACCGCATACCAACTCATCACCTCTCTCCAATCTAACCCTTGGCATAGACCGATGTCAATCTCATCATGCTGATGCCGTGCTGAAATACTGATGAGTGTCCAACCTACATCCTGCTGCCAACTAAAGCCTGTGATATCCCTCACCTTTGAGGGCTCCTACAATACAATGCTCTTGACTAAAAATGATACTCCATCAAAAGGATACCAGCTCATGATCTCTTGCCAATCCAATGCATGGAATCCTGTGTAAGGAACACGTCTACCATGCTGATGCTGGTTCATGCCCAACTAATGGTTCTCTATTTGGTCAATCAACCAGATTTGTCTAAGGAAACTCGCCCGTTGCTCTATAATGGGCAAGAGTGGGCAAGTTGTGCTACAAGCCCTGTCTATGTATTCCCAGAGAGGGCTACTCCCTAAAAGTCTCGCAGCTCTACCAGCTGCCTGTCCATCTACTTGCACCTCATCAATGGGTTGGCCCAGAGATGGATGCACCACCATCTCCCATAGCTCCTGTTGTCTACTGGTCTCTTGCAAAACTACGCTGTCAATCTCCAACACCTCTTGAGGACAAGTGTCAACGAATACTATCACCCTGCCTATTGTCTGCATATCAATCTACTCCTCATCAATGGATGGCCCCAAGGATGGTTGCTCATCTTTCTCCATCATGGGTTCAACATGAACCTCTAGCTGACTCTCCAAAAATGGCTCATCTCGCACGCTGTGCATATCGTCCTCCTCATGTCCTTGCACCTCTGAGTGATCTTCATGCTGGGCCACCACCAATGGCTCATTTCTGAAATCCTCCTGAGTTTCTTCTCCTGGGCTTTCTTTATGCATGGAATCAATTTTTGCTCACCATCTTCAATCATCAAACATACATGCATAGGTAGGTTGCTATCACACAATTGTTCATGCTCCTCAAAGGTGTTTTGATGCAAGTTAAAGCATTCTACATGCAGCTCCTACTCAAACACGGGCCCTTCATTCTTCTTCATAATCAATTGACTTGAGTTCCTTGCTAGCTCTGCTTCAATTTTAGCAGCCTCGTCTCCTTCTTTGTCCCCTCTAACTTTATTTTTGTGATCCAATGTCCATGCTCCCTATCATGTAAAACAAATCCGCTCTCTTCTCATTTGATTTCTGATCTTCTTTGGGAGTTTTGTAGATTACTCTTTCTTTGGCTCTTTATCTTTTTCAGATTTGAACCCTCCAAAAATTATCCTTATCAAATTTCTTTTAACAAGAGGGTCAGCGCTAAGGGTTGCGAACTACCTCAGTGACTCATCCATGAGCCAATAAATTTGAAAAGTTCACGCTCCCCTTATTGTTGCAAAGGCCCAACAAAATAACCCAAATAATTAATTCACACTACTCAGAAATTATGTTGTTGCTATTGAGGATGAACTAGTGTTTTTTCCCTCAATACTACAAAAATTTTGAAAATTTAACTCGAGGCTCCTCAAACCAAACTCATAAAAACCCAAAAATGGTTTGGCTTATATCCAAGCCAAGATCAAGCTCACCAAGTGGTGTGAATTACCAAATTCACTGATAAAACGTACTGTTGAAGGAATGTTTATTTCTAGCTTGAATATTGCCCAGAAAATTTTGAGATTTCAACCATGGCCTCCTCTCACAAAACCCAGAAAAACCCAGAAAAATATTGGGCAAATTCTAGCTGATCTATAAAAGCGCTAATTTAGTGGGAGTTTTCCAGTCTGCCCAACTCTGCACACTGCTATAAATTAATATTACAATGCTCCAACTCGTCAATCCTGCAAATTCACTCAAGAATCACTGGCTCAAATGTGAGAAATATCCTACAAAAAGCTCTGGTAAATAGACTGGGCTATGACAAATAATCTAGTCCCAACAAATAAACTCAGTCCCAATAGATAAATCAGGCTCTGGCAAATAAACTAGGATTGGGAAAATAAATTGGGCTCCAACGGATAAACTCAGCCCAACAAATAATTTTGGCCCATCAAGAGAAATTCAACACAGTAGAATAATTTTGGCCCTGCAAGATAAATTTTATTGCTGCAAAAATTATAGCTCTGACTAATAGAAGAATTTAATCTTGCATCATTTGAAAATAATTTTCTTTCAACACCTCCAATATAAACCCTCAAATAATTTGCAATGAAAAGACTGAAAACCCATAGGCTGAGCCAAGATTAATGCTCTGATACCACTGTAATGTCCCAAATGAAGAAAATTTGAAAGAACCCTTCAAAAGATTATCATTCGGTTAACAAAAGATTTCCATGTAAAATATAATAGATAAATTGCATGCAATTCCATAACACGATAAGCAAAAAACAATCTTAGCTTTATTATAATATATAAACTAGGGTTTTGCATGCTGGAATAACAAATAGTTGAGATAAACTGGCTTCAAACAGATTTACAACAATGCCATAACCAACCTCCAAGGCAGAACTGGAAATCAATAAACTGTTGCCTTTGAACCCTGAATGGATTCACCAAGGGAAGAGATGGGTGCTCGCCCACTCTCACTGAATCACCCGAGGCTTTCCGTCCTGGGGCTACTGCTGGAGTAGAGAACCAGGTTCTCAACCTCACATACAAGAAACAATATCAAAACCAAGATGTCCCAAATGATCTTCTCCTCCTCTTTTTATAGATCTGATGGATAGATCTCCAAGTCTCTAGAAGCATCTTATTTTATTATTTTATTATTATTCTAGAAGCTCCTCCATTGACTTTATCTTAAGTGACCCCTTTTATTTTATTTTATTTTACTTAAGTCACTTTTGGCCCATTTCCTCGAATTAATTATTTTCTCTTAATTAAATGACTAATTCAAGTCATTTTTAACTAAGGAAAATGGTAAATCACCTACCATGCTCTCTCCGACCACTAGAAGTCACTCTCAGCATCCCATCCTGTAGATATTCTCGTTCCGGTTCTAATGAGCTATTACACTAAGGTGTTCCATCAATTAATCTCCCCAAAATGCCACCTCGAGCATAATTAATTAAGTTATGCCAATAATAACCCCGTTTTACGGGAATTATCAGAAAGTCATGGAACCAAAAACAAGATGTGCGAAACTATTCATGATGATGAATATGTCAAGCGAATGCCATCAGACCCCATGAAAACTCCTCAAAACTCCATTAGAATCCCTGATGACATAAACCTGCTCCACTAACCTAGCTATCCCCTACCCTAGAAATCCATGCTAGCTGTACTGTGGAGAAAAATAAAAATGGGGACATTACAAATAGTGGAATGGGAGGTGTCTTTATGACCAACACAAGGACTGTCCTGGTTAAGGAAAGGAAGCCTCAGACTTTGCTAGCATAGATGACCAAGGGGAAGGGCTATAACAGTGGTTACAATCATCCCTAACGAGAGGGCCGAGATTGTAGAGGAAGGACAAAACTTCAGGACAAGAAGGACAACAGATTGTAAAGGTATGGCTGATCTCTTGTTGTGTTGTTTTTCTAGAGGATGAATTCCTAGTTTAGGATAGATTGAAGGTCATCCTAAGGCTGTAAGTAGGGAAGCAAGTGGTCTTGGGAGCCCTAAGTGCAAGACAAAGAAAGTCTTTTGGATTGCTAGGAGAGGCACACTTGGATGCTCAGTGACTGATCTTTGAAGGATGAAAGGAGGTCATAGGGTGCTATTTGACTAGCCCTAGATTGCATGTTAGAGAAGGACATCTACAGCAGAAGTGGGTCAGAGTCCATACCCTAAGTGTGTCTTTATCGTGCGGCACAGGAAGGCACTAGTGGGAAGAATGTCCCTAAGAGTTTTATCCTTGAAGGACTAAGGAGCAGCTAGTGGCAAGAAGTCCCAAAGGTGTTGACTTCTTCAAGGGCAAAGGAGCAGCAAGTGGGTAGATGTGAAGACCTGAGGTGTTGAGTCATTGATGGACGAATGATCAGCTAGAGGGAAGATTGGAGCCATGTCCAGTGACCTAAAGGAGCAGTATTATTGATAGAGGTAGGTTGGTGTTACTGCAGATGGGAGCCATAGGAGCGGGCAGATGTGTTTAGGACAGGTGGACTGAAAGGGCTGTGGAGTGCTACATCAGCAAGTAGGTCAAGTGTTGTCTTGTTCAGGGTAGATTGGTTGTCAAAGGACTGCCACTAAACCCTAGTTGTATATCTTTGTATTAGTGGATGTATGAGGGCCGTTATCCCTGGTTTGGGAGCCCTAGACTGTTGTATTACAGTTTGTTAATATAACGAAGTTGGGTTATTGAAAATTGTAAAAAGTTGTCTATTTTGTGCATGTGTTGATTTACTGCTTTTTATATTCCGCTGTGCAAAGTAGTTTGTTGTGGTATTTGAATTGGTAGTGTTAGTGATTTTAAGACCCTAACCTAGATTCCAGTGCTGTGGAAAAACAACAGTGTAATGCATGTGTACAATTCAGCAATCTCCTTTTCACATTTTGCTTCCTTATGTGAATGTTCAATGCTGTTCTCATTGTGCACATATCACTTCTGGGGAATGGAGGGTATATATCGAGAACCTCTACAGCAATGGTTGTGAAATGTGTCTGTAGACTGAAAGCTGCATCCTGTTAATATTCAGTAATGAAGGTTGATGCCTACAGTCTGAACAGTCTATAAGTTCTGCTTTTCGATGTGTATCAATATTTGCACTGATCTCTGCAGCTTGGTGGAACTAGTGAACTGCATTTAGGTAACTTGGTGGGGTTGACGGTCTGCCAGTAACTACATGTTTCTAAATTGGATCTGAGAGTTTCTATCATTGACCGACAGAGGTTGTAGTGCTTAAATCTTTTAATGCATAAATCTTTCAAGAGTCAAGACATTTTATGGTGTCTTGCATTTATCAGTTTGCAGCATTTTTTTTCCTGCTCTTTTGTGCATTTCCTAAATGAGACATAGTATCGTTGAATAGTTTTCAGAAGGAACTTGAATAGTTTTCAGGAGGAACTTTGCATTTCGGAAGCTTAGTTGAATCCTGAATAAATTGAGGTGCAATGTATAAGATCATGTAAAATTCTGTGAGAATATGTGTATTCCTTTTGTTACTTCTAACTGTATCCGTTGGAATTTTCTAAAATTTAGTCTCTTTTAACGTTCGTAATTTGGTTTCCCATATTTCTCTTTTATTCTTTTGCAGTTGTGCATTTCTGATCAAATAGCTTACATTTGATTAGCTATCGGCAGCACCTACTATTCTGGATTGATCATTTTTTACATTCTCTCAGGATGATTTATGATTCTGTCCTAGTAAAAGTTATCCTAGTGTTTCTTTTGTTTATTGTTTAGCATCTCAAAGCCTCTACCTACACTGAAAATTTTTAATTGGAGCATTTTTTGCATTAGTTTCCAGGTCTTGTTTCATTCCCCAGTAAAAGTATTTTGGAATTGGATTGTGTATGTTGCAAGTCTTGAGTAGGAAGATCTTAAGCAGCGGTGGCTTTACATTCTGGTCTGCCTGTTATAGCATGTTGCATCCATGAAATGTGTACTTCTCTACCATTTACTAGATCAAGGAAATCGACATATTCATACTTATCATGTTTACATGTGCCAGGATATAAGAGCATTATTTCCTGCTGATTGCAATCCATTTTATGCGGGTTTCGGAAACAGGGATACAGATGAAATTAGTTACCTAAAAGTTGGAATACCAAAGGGAAAAATATTTATTATTAATCCCAAGGTAATGCTTTTTCTGTTGAAACTAGTTGTGATTTTGTGAGAAAGGATGAGAAAAAGTGTGATTATGCACTGTGCTCATATCAAGGGTTTAACTCTTCTTCATGTATTTGGGAAAGAGCAGGGTGAGGTTGCTGTGAATCGTCGTCTAGATAGGAAGTCATATACTTCACTCCATAAGCTTGTTAATGGCATGTTTCCAGCAAGGTCTTCATCTGAACAGGTATGGTGTTATAACATCAATATTAATTTTCAATCTTCGATTCTCTTATGGCTCTTCTTGGCTTAGGAATGTTCTTAAGTCTTCGTGGGTTCTGACTATGTTCTAGGAAGACTTCAATGCATGGAATTACTGGAGAGTGCCACTTCCTGATATTGACGTTTAGTTGAGCCTTGATAATTTAAGCTGCCCAGTCAAATGCTTATTAATTATGCATTTCCTTCTTCCGATAATTATTTGGATTGCCATTGTACCAACTACTGAATGCAGGTCGGTTTTTTGCTGATTAAATCAAAGTTACAGATCTTTATTATGCAATATATGCTGCTGTGTAACTGATTCTGGTTTTTGTTTTTTTGTTGACAACTGAGTAATACAGGTGTAGTTGAGCCATCAAGCGGGAGTTACCGGAGCGGTTGGTCATCAAGGACTTTTGGCATGCAAATGTAGTGTTCTGTATAAATCATATTTTAGGAAATTGGATTCCTGTACAGCTTGACCACTTGAATAAGGTGGTGATCCAGAGGTGTAACTTGTAAAGTTATGTGTCTAGCTTATTTATTTAGACCTAGGGGCCTTCATTGTTGCTCCTGTTGGGTCTCAGCCAATTTATTCTTTCCAACACAACAGATAGTTGGATATTTATCATTTAGGTTAGAAATAGGGGGTACCTCTGCGCTGGTGGCTATTAGTGAGCAGATTCACCTCTAATTAAGGGAATGACTGTTTATTTATTGTATTGGGGAACTCAGATGTACTGAGTTTGCTCTTTTCCTTAGAACATAGATCTCTAAATTTGTTCCATTGGTCTCCTGCATATTGGATAAAGCCCGAAGTGTGAGCATGTATATGATGCATTGATGATTTGAAATAGCCAAGCAAGGTTATTACGAATGTAACAACCCGAACAATTAGTTTCTAGCTTTCAAATCTTGTTGCCAGTAGGTAATTTAGTTGTACCCATTAGGTTTGAATTTGCAATGCACTGGCTAGTGTTGAAATTTTCTACAAGATACACAGCAGAATACAATTTTCTGCTAGATAATTATTTTCTAATGATTTTCACACAGTATTCCATGCCACTGATATCATTGAGCAATTCACTTCAGAAAATATCAACAGTAAATGCAGTGGAAATAGCAAAGGTCACAGAAAGAAGCCATGCACAATAGAGACAACAAATTTTACATTGGGAAACCGAACCTTGGGAGGAAACTCAACAACTTTTCCTTAGCAGACATTATTCTTCAGCAAGGTTTACAAAATCATCGATTTTGTCTACAAATCTGTGCCAATAATCCAAGTCAAGATACCAGTCAAACCTGGTCAAACTGCAACAAGTCAATGCCGGTCGAACCAACCAAAATATCAGAAATTCAGCACTGGTCAACCTTGCAATCAATTGTGGTACGGATTTCAGTCAAACTACTGTTAAATCAACTCGATCAAATAGTCAAACTCGGTAAACTGCTGTCAAATTCACCCTTTTCACATGTGTGACTGTCCAAGAATGTTGGTCAAACTCCTCCAAGAACTTGGTCAATGACTGCACACATGCAGCCAAGAGAGATAGACAGTATATCTCCAAAATAGACTTCATGCACAGACTTGCTCTTCGTTGATGGAGAAAATGAAAGGTCACATCATATATGTACACTTGTTGAATGAGGGTAAAATAACCTAAGGGACACACCCTTTCATTTGGTTGGGTTGACTTGTCTTCCTGGGCTGACTTGATGCTCCAAAAATAAATTTTTATTTTAATTCTTCATAATTCTTCTAAGTCGATTTAGGCATGTGGGAATACTTTCCAATGCTAGACAAAAAATCAACACTCCCTCTTAGTGAGGGAGGCATTCTCCTTGGTTGCAACTGATTTCTCCTTAGTTGAAATTTCTCCTCCACAAGAAGAGTTCATGGGCTTCCTATGTGTTGATGTACTGTCTTTTCACATGCACAACTATAGATCACTCCATCCTGGAGTAGGCAATGTGACTCCTCACATGCACGTCTATAGATCACTCCATCCTGGAGTAGGCAATGTGAGTATCTTGGGCCATTCACCTCTTGGCAAATCAGCATGGCCCACCCAAATCAATATGGGTCCTTAGGTAAATGTATCGATCTCCTCTGGTTAAATCAACATGACCTAGCCAAAGTCCTTTATGGCTTATTAGGAGAGGATTTTGTTGAATTTGTAACTATGGTCGGTGTTCATAAAGTATATTGGGTCACTTGATGTATTTGTATTTATCATTGTAAAACATATTTTAAATGTGAGTCAAAAAAAAGTTTATTTGGAGTCAAAGTCCCATTGTGACCTTTTAAAGAAGAAAATTTGAATTTTTGACATGTAATTTTTGGCTTCAAAAGTTTTCAAGTCAACCTCCCTCAGGTTAAGTCATCCTTGGCTAAAGACATATTTGACCAAGGTATACTACTATATAAAGGTAGTTCGACCTCCTCCACTTGGGCATTCGTATTATCTCACAAAAAGACAAGTTTTGGACAAGCAAGAGAATGACAAGAAGAACGAATAAGACGAATTGACACTCTCCAAGAATGAATAAGACGAATTGACACTCTCCTCTTTCTCTTGCAACTCGCACGTGTGGATAGACTCTTCTTTCTCTTGTTCGTAGTTTTTTTGGGCATTCTATTGCAGGACGCTGAAATTCTGGGCAACTACAATGGGCTGAAATCTCTAGGGTGATTAGCAATTGCAGGAGGGCCGAAATTATGGTTTATGATAAGTAGACCGAATTGTTGGATCAGATTGAAGGCTTGACTTGGAGGGGAAGACCAAGTTTGACCATAGGTCTAGGTGTGTCTCTCATTGAACAAGAATAATTTCTCCATTGAAAAGGTAGCTGGGTTATTCCCCTCAATGGATTTTTCGAAGGTGAATCTTGTCTTCTTTTGTGCATTGTGATCTCTATTGTTATTGCTATTTAAGGTTGAATTTCTGAAGTATACATTAGGGGAATTTTGAGGTCCAAAATGGGCCTCCTAAGAAAAATGTACAATCAAAATAAACTTTATAAGAACCAATAGGATTTAAGATGATGATGTCAACCATGGGGCACAATTCTCCATTTTTTGAGTAAAAAGGTAAAAAGATTAAAAAATAATAAAACTACTTTTTCAACTCGTATTTTCAACTTATCTTCTTAAGGTTTTATTCAAATTTCAAGCGGGGTACTCGTTGGATGCAAAATTTAATTCCTCATCCAAGGAGTACCCATGTTGCATACTTTTGATGGACTCTTATACACAAAAAATGAGAAATACATAAAAAAGCGTGATTATAATAACGTTTTTCATGTATTTCTCATTTTACATGTAGCGGGGTCCATTGAAAATATGCTACATGGGTACTCCTTGGATGACAAATCAAATTATGCATCCAATGAGCGTTGCTGCTCAAAATTTGAGTAAACCCATATGGAGATAAGTTGAAAATACGAGTTGAAAAAATAGTTTTTTTCTGTTTCCCTTCTAAAATTAGGAAAAAAATTTGATGATGCAATCTAATATTATTTTATAATTTCCTTGGGAGGCCCATTTTAGACCTCAAAACACCCCTAACGATTGTTGAATGATACATTGAATAATTTAAAAGAAAGTCGACATCAAAAGTAATTATTAGACTTTTAGAAATATTATGTTAATCTTTGTTGCACTTAGAAAATCAATATGGAATCAAAGTTTTGGTGAAGGAAGGAAGGAGCATTAAGATAACCCTTGCAAAAACCCTAGAAAGCATTTTATTGTAGTCCTTGTTGATTGGCATCTATGGATTCTTCTATGAAATTTGAAAACAAGCTAGAGGGAGCATCAAACTTCAGAGCTTGTAAAGTTAGGATAGATGTTATTTTTACCCAGAACAAAGTTTTTGGACATTGTGACATGAAAGGTTGTTGAACCAACTAATGCAACAGGGAAAGAAAAGTTCAAGGAGGATGACATCACTGCTATGAGTCTTATAGTGGAATTTATTAGAGAACATATAATTCCCTACATTACAAAACATAATACTTGAAAGATGTACGATGCCCTAACAAATCTCTATGCTATCAAGAATGTTGGTCAATCCATAAGTTTGAAGAATGAACTTTGAAATACAAGAATGACTAATGACGACACTGTGGCTTCATACTTTGTGAGAATTTCACAAATAAGAGATCAAATTTAAACAATTGGAAAACCCATTCCTGATCAAGAACTTGTGACCACAACACTTGATGGTCTTCCTTGATCATGGGATGGTTTTGTAGTAGGTATAAGCAGCTAGAAGAAATCCCCTTCGTTTGAAGAACTATGGACATCTTGTTAATTTTAGGTATGTTCTATGCTCAAAGAAATTTATTTCAATTTTCATAGTTATCTCAATATCTTTTCTAGATTAGCAATCGCATTAGCATTAAAGTAAATTGCAAATAGAACATAAACATAGATCGCAAAAGACAAGCCAAGACAAGAGGAATCAAGATATGGCACTAGCCAGGGACAAACCCCAATGTGGGGAAACCCTTGATCAATTATTCTTATATGTTCTTTAATAGTTCAGTAGAGAGAGAGAGAGAGATAATACATATACAACAGAAGTCAACACTTTGACTTATCTAAATAAGAGCATAGATCATCTCTAAGTAGATGATACATGAGATAGCTGAACTCAAATTAAGACACGCTGCTTCAACTGATTTCCCAAGGTGACTCCGTCGCCTTGCAACACCTATTGTTGTGTTGCTACTCATCATCATGTTGCACCTCACCATGCTACACCATGCTGCTCCCATCATCACTATGCTGCATCTCATCATGATTCACCAATCATGACTGTACCATGTACTTGCTGCACCAAGTATCATTGTTGTCCCAAGAACTATTGTTGCACCTTACTGCACTATGTACTTGTTGTCCCGATTTCTTGCTGTACTAAGCACCATTGCCTCGCTGTCCCATTTGGCATGTTGTACCTTGCTACTGTCCTAAGGAGTTTGCAACACCATGCTTTTGTTGCTGTCCCATTGTAGCCTTTGCTGCGATGTCATAGTTGTTGTCCCAATTGTGCCTATGCTGCCATGTCGTAGTTGCTGTCCTTTGCTGGCATGTCATAGTTACTTTCATCTTTGTTGTCGTGTCATAGTTGTTGTCCTCTTTGCAGCCATGTCATAGTTGTTGTCCTCTTTGCAGCCATGTCATAGTTGTTGTCCTCTTTGTTGCCATGTCATAGCTGTTGTCCTCTTTGCAGCCATGTCACCATACAAAAACTGTTGTTTGTCACTTTATTACAATTGTAATTTTCGGGACTGGTTAGGGCACACAACAATCCCTAACCGTCCTCAAATCTTGGCCCAAAATTGCCCTTATGGACTGTGACCTATGCTAGTAAGGCTTATCTTCATTTGTGTTGTTATGGGCACTGTACAGCCCCAAACGCTTCCATGTTGTCCCTGTTTTGAAATGGTTAGGCCTTCGGCCTACCACAGTCCTTGTTGTCACCTACAAACCTCTTTAAAACAAAGTTCCTTACCTTGTTTGCTGCCTAACAACCTGCATGTAGCCTTGAACACATTTAGCCTTCTTGCTGTAGCAACCAACCCTCAAAACTGATCCTAGAGAGCTCCACACTGCTTTATTTTCCTCGTTGAAATGTTGCCTTGGCTGCGGCCTAGCAAGGTCCCTTTACTCGGCCTATTACAAGAGAATAGACCTCAAAACATCCACAACTTGGCCTCCTTAATCTCCTCTATATCACACTGTCCCAGAATCTCCTTTAGGACAACACTTAGGTCTTTCCTCCATCACTGTGTTAGGAGTTAGGGCATGAATTCTAGGTCATGCGTAGATTATCTAGGATTGCGATTAGGTCATGCATAGATCATGTTAGGGCTCCTTCCCTACTGTGTCTAGGAGTTCTAGAGACCAAGGCGGCGAGTAGCCCTCCTTGATTGCGTCTAGGGCTCATACTAGGGCTCCTTACCTTGTGCGTTTTGGGCTTCCTCTCTTAGATTTCTCTTCCACTAAAACCCATAACAAGTGGAGAGAAATCAAGAGTGAAGTGTATGTAGAAATGACTATCAAGTCACCTCTTTTTATACCAAAACGTTGAGCACGTGGGTGTTATTTAGTTGTTGGACGACCTTGACCAATTGTCTTATAACACAAATAAATTCATAACTCCATGAATACTTGTCAAAATCGGATGATCTTTAGATCAATCCTACACCTCTCGATGAGAGAGATCCAAGAAAAATATCAACTGCCCTAAATAAGATGACCCATATGGAGTTTGTCCCTAGTTGCCAATTTTAACACTTCCTCTCAACTAGGGAGAACCCCATCCGCTGATCCATCTGCCAAAATGTACTATCTCTTCCATCAGTGCCCTACTCTGCTCTGTTGTGTTGTGTTGTGCTATGCTCTGCTCTGCCGAACCATGAAGAAGAAGAATTGATCGAGAATGTCTCATACCATTCTCTACTGACCCGAAGTCAGTTCCATATGAAGAGAGTGTCATACCACTCTAACTGATCCTAGATCAGTTCCAAAAGAGAGTGAGTTATGTCACTCTTACTGATTCAAAGTCAATTCCAATTGATCCTAGATCAATATCAAAAGAGTTTCTCAAACCACTCATACTGATCCCAGATCAATGGAGGTCATCCTAGCATATGGAGTACGGTAGATACAACGTTGCGTCCATTGATAATACTACTATGGTCCCTAACCCCATTTCCCTGCTCATTGGCCAAATGAGAGGTACTTCCCATGAGTCCCAGACTGCATGGGTAGGATGCCTTGACAGGAGAGCTAATCATCCTGTCCATAAGTCGCCACGGGGTATCACAAGGGAAGGCTGAACCATTCACCTTGTACATAGCGCACCACTAGGGGAGGGTGAGTCACCCTATCGTCGCTTGTTGCTCTAAGAAATACCCCAAGCCCCCCGGAGCTCCCAGAGCTCAATGCATGCATCATGCAGGACTGTCATAAGAGGGTCTCTCAACGACTCCAAGTCGTTTGGGAAAGTCACAAATTTGACGTTTCCTCGGGGCCTCAACAGAATGTTTGCGACTTGTACATCAGTCTCAATGTGATGAAGCCTCCTCGCTCATCGACGTACCATATCCCAGATAAGGTAGTATTTGATGTCTATATGTTGGAGCAATCATAGAATACATGATTCCTCAATAATCGAATCCCCCCTAGTTGACAAAGAATATCACGGTGGTATCCATCATGTGTACAAACAACTCATTGAAGAGCTTCCACAACTAGGAAACTTCACATGAGATCATACTCGTAGCTATATATTCGGTCACAGCGGTGCTCAAAGCAACCGTCTTCTGCTTCCTGCGCATCCAGAATATCATAGCCGAACCTAAAGAAAACCAACACTCAGAAGTTCTCTTGCGATCCTCCACGCTGCCTGCCTAGTCATCATTCGAATAATCATGCAGCTTCATATTTCCAGCAGTGTATCTCAATCCATGAGAGATTGTGCCCCGAAGATATCTCAAAAGATTCTTGGCACCAATCCAGTGAGGCTCAACCAAAATATGAGCCCAACATGCTAACTGCAAAACATATATCCAGACAAAAGTTCACCAAGAACATCAATGCGAATGAGTTTATGAAACTCAGAGGCATTTCCCAACTCTGGTTCGGTATCACTACCACATAACTTTTGAAAGTTAAGATCCATCGAGTTAGTCACAGGGTTGTAGTTCACCATTCCAAATCCGGAATGCAACTCCCTCTTACTTTTGCAAATGAGAGGGTCTGCACCTGTCAGAAATAGGTCGTCCTCAGATGGTGCCAGTATGAGAGATATATCATCCACAACCTTCGAACAATGGTTTGGATCAGCTTCACTCCTAGTGAATCTCAGCCTCATCAAACAACTATGAATCCTCTCATACTAAGCCCGGGGGATTTTGCCTCAAGCCATAGAGGGCTTTCTTCCACCTGCATATATGAGATTCCTGATCATGAATCTCAAACCCCTCAGGTTGGTCCAAACCTCTGGACCTGCAACATGAGGGGAATGGTCCCCTTGTAAGATTTTCCTTCAGTACATCTCAGACATGTACCTTCATGCTCTTTTTGAATTTAGGCATCCCTGTCACCATCTCACTCGCATCGGGTAGGGTCTCATAATAAGTAGACCTCCGATGCTATAGATGAGATGTGACAACTGACATGGTCCCCAATGGACTTCCTGCAACTTAATACAACCCTGAACTCAAAAGCATCTTTGAAATTCCTTTTTCAAATACGTACCTTTCCATCGATGAATGCCACCCTGAAACCTTTGACTTCCATTGCTGAAATGGACACCAGGTTTTTCTTGCGATCAGGTACATAAAAGACATTCTTGTAAATGAATCGAATTACCCTCATTCAATTGAGGGGTAACATTCCTGCCGAAATGGACACCAGGTTCTTCTTGCGATCAGGTACATAAAAGACATTCTTGTAAATGAATCGAGTTACCCTCATTCAATTGAGGGGTAACATTCCCTACACCCTTTTCGGGATAGGTGGCATCAACTCCAAGTATTAATCCCACTATTGTTTCCATCTCTACCAAATTAGAGAGAGCACCCTTCTATCCGATGAAGTGCGTTGAAGCACTACAATCAATAAGCCAGATTCCCAAAGAATATGAAGGAGAGGACCAATACAAGATAACACTTCTTTATCTTATCAAAAACAAAAGTTGATTCTTCATACCCGGGGTTCCTTGCTTTCTTGAAAAGTCGGTCGTTTCCTTGATGACCTACATTACCTGTCATTCCTCTAATCATTGAAGATGTACCTGGAATGATTATTATAATCATTAAGTGATATGTCCCTACCATTCAGACACTCTTTCATATAATAGTTGAACTTAATACAAACAAGGCATCTTCCTTCCTTCCACCCTTAGATTTGTACTTCCTATTGAAGTGATCTTTAGGTAGGCCATCAGAAGCTTCCACTGCGCCATTCTGATAATATTCTTTGCTTTGACTTCACCCTTGGTGAATTTGAAGAGGGATGAGGAATCCATTGATCCTTTTGTCCTTTCCCAATTGTCTCTGGTGATTGCTCTTTCACTCTTGCTTGGGCTTTGTCTTCACCTCAACTCTGATACCATGTTAATTTTAGGTATGTTCTATGCTTAGAGTAATTTATTTCAATTTTCATAGTTATGTCAATATCTTTTCCAAATTAGCAATCACATCAACATTAAAGTAAATTATAGATAGAACATAAACATAGATTGTAGAAGACAAGCCAAGACAAACAGACTCAAGATGTGGCGCTAGCTAGGGACAAACCCCAATGTGGGGAAACCCTTTGATCAATTCTTCTTATATGTTCTTCAATAGTTCAACAGAGAGAGAGAGAGAGAGAGAGATAGTACATATACAACAAAAGTCAACACTTTGACTTATCTAAATAAGAGCATAGATCATCTCTAAGTAGATGATACATGAGGTAGATGAACTTAGTGGAAGACAAGCTGCTTCAACTGATTCTCTAAGGTGACTACATCGCCTTGCAACACCTATTGTTGTGCTGCTCTTCATCATCATGATGCACCTCACCGTGTTGCACCATGTTGCTCCCATCATCACTATGCTGCATCTCATCATGCTTCACCAATCATGATTGTACCATGTACTTGCTGCACCAAGTATCATTGATGTCCCACGTACTATTGTTGCACTTACTGAACTATGTACTTGTTGTCCTATTTGCTTCTTGTACTAAGCACCATTGCCTAGTTGTCCCATTTGGCATGTTGTACCTTGCTGTTGTCCTAATGAGTTTATAGCACCATGCTTTTGTTGTTGTCCCATTGTAGCCTTTGTTGCCATGTTATAGATGTTGTCCCAATTCTGCCTATGCTGCCATGTCATGGTTGCTGTCCTTTGCTGCCATGTCATAGCTACTGTCATCTTTGCTGCCATGTCATAGTTGTTGTCCTCTTTGCAACCATGTCATAGCTGTTGTCCTCTTTGTAGTCATGTCATCATACAAACACTATTGTTTGTCACTTTATTACAGCTGTAATTTTTGGGACTGGTTAGGGCACACAACAATCCCTAATCGTCCTCAAATCTTGGCGCAGAATTGCCCTTATGAACTGCGACCTATGCTAGTAAGGCTTCTCTTCATTCGTGTTGTTGTTGTGGGCACTGTGCAGCCCCAAACACTTCCATGTTGTCCCTGTTTTGAAGTGGTTAGGCTTGCGACCTACCAGAGTCCTTGCTGTCACCTATAGCCCTCTTTAAAACATAGTTCCTTACCTTGTTCACTGCCCAACAGACCTGCATTTAGCTTGGAACACATTCAACCTTCTTGTTGTAGCAACTAGCCCTCAAAATTGATCCTAGAAGGCTCCACGTTGCCTTCTTTTCCTCGCTGGAATGTTGCCTTAGCTGCGGCCTAGCAAGGTCCCTTTACTTGACATGTTACAAGAGAATAGACCTCAAAACATCCACGACTTGGCCTCCTTAATGTCGTCTATATCACGCTTCCCCAGAATCTCCTTTAGGACAACACTTAGGCCTCTCCTCCATCACTATGTTAGGAGTTAGGGCATCACTTCTAGGTCATGCATAGATTATCTAGGACTGTGGCTAGGTCATGCGTAGATCATGCTAGGGCTCCTTCCTTACTGTGTCTAGGAATTCTAGAGACCAGGGCAATGATTAGCCCTCCTTCTTGAGTACATCTAGGGCTCATACTAGGGCTCCTTACCTTCTGCGTTTAGGGCTTCCTCTCTTAGATTTCTCTTCCACCAAAACCCAGAACAAGTGGAGAGAAATCAAGAGTGAAGTGTGTGTAGAAATGACTATCAAGTCACCTCTTTTTATACTAAAACGTTGAGCATATGTGGGTGTTATTTAGTTGTTGGACGACCTTGACGAATTGTCTTATAACATAAATAAATTCATAACTCCATGAATACTTATCGAAATCGGATGATCTTTAGATCAATCCTACACCTCTCGATGAGAGAGATCCAAGAAAAATATCAGCTGCCCTAAATAAGATGACCCACATGGAGTTTGGCCCTAGTTGCCAATTTTAACACATCTTGTGCTCAAGAAGAATCAAGGTTGATAACAAGAGATCGTCAAGAAGAGGAAGCTCAAGATTTTGCAACTTGTTTCAAGAAGAAGCGAAAGAAGATGTTTGGTCCTCAACACAAGAAGTCAAGAAAGGGATCTTCTTCCTTCGAAAGGAAGAAAGATTTATCTAAGGTCCAATGTTATGGTTGTCAAGAATTTGGACACTTCAAGAGAGATTGTCCTAAGATGGCTAATAACAAGAAGAGAAAGGGGAAAAACATGCTTTTGTAGCAAAAGTTAAAGATGAGAACCTAAAAAAGTTCGAAGGTGACAAGGATTTCTTTTACTTTTTTTCTCTAAGAAGTTCCATTGCAGATGATGATGACATGTGACTAGTAGATAGTGGAGCATCAAGACATATGGCCGGAGAATGTGGAAATCTTTCTAGCATGACAAAAACGAGGTTGTTCCAAAGGGTTGAGCTTGGAAACAATCATAGTTATGAAGTTCAAGGAGTTGGAAAAAAAATCCATTGAGCTGGAATCTAGTAATAGTGTGCATCTTAGCAATGTTCTTTACGTACTAGGTTTGAAAAAGAATCTTGTCTCTATTTCTTGGTTGCAAGATAAAGGAGATAGAGTAACTTTTGTGGATGCCAAAGTACTTATTTGGTCCAAGGGCTCTAGTATAGTTGATACTAGGGTTATTGGGATTCACGATAGAAGACTATAGAGGCTTGTGAGTCGACTAGCTCAAGCAATAGTACATGATGAAATCAATCCAAGTTAACTATGGCATAGAAGGTATGGACATCTTCATTATAGAACATTTATTTCAGGGGTTCGTGAATTGTAGATAAGAAATGATGGTGTATGTAAAGGTTATGCTCTTGGAAAGAACATTAAGAATCCATTTCCAAATAGTGATAATAGCTCTAAGGAAACTTTTGATTTGATTCATTCTGTTGTGTGTGGTTTTGTGCATGTGAAGCTGTGAAGCTGCTTGGTGGTTCGTTGTACTACGTGACATTTATTGATGACTTCCCTCGTAAGACGTGGATATATCTCTAAAGGACTAAGGATTAAGTATTTGACAAGTTATAAGAATTCAATGCTGAAGTGGTAATCATGACAGACAAGAAGGTCAAAATCTTGAGGTTTGACAGTGGAGGAGAATACACCTTGAAGGAGCTTGTTGCCTTCTATAAGAAATGTTGGGATTAAGATGGAGTCGATTGTCCTTTATAACTCACAACAAAATGGTGTAGTAGAATGAAATAATAGGTCAATTGAAGAATCTGTTAAGGCCATGATGCATGATTTAGACTTGTCAATGTTCTTATGGGGGGAGGCATCACAGATAGTTGTGTACATTCAAAATAGAAGCCCTCACAATGTCTAGAAGGTATGACTCTTGAAAAAACATTCTCTAGAAGTAAGCCAGAGGTTGGACACATGAGGATCTTTTGTTGTCCTGTCTATATCCATGTTCATAAGGATAAGAGGAACAAGCTTGAGCCTTCAGGGAAGAAAGGCATTTGTTGGCTATAGTGAATCACCAAAGGCCTATAGAATATACATTTCAAGGCATTTGTTGGCTATAGTGAATCACCAAAGGCCTATAGAATATACATTCCAAAACAACGACGGATTGAGGTCAACCGGGATGTCACCTTCAATTAAAATGTGGCATACTGGAAATTTAAGTCAACCTCCATGGATTCTTGGATGGAGTAAAAGATGAGGCTTCAAAGGAAGAGTATTCGAGTTCTACAAAGTGTTATGGAAAGCCAGAAGGGCCTTGTGTTCCAATGGAATTGGTTGTTGTCTTAGAGATTAGGAAGAGACCAACATGGCTTAAATCCACATTGGAAGAAGTAGAAGGACATGCAACTCCTAATGGTAGATCTAGAGAAATAAAAATACCTAAAAGGTTCTCTAGCTATGTAGCTCTCATGACTAATCTAATTGATGCAAAACCTTCCATTTGTGAAGAAGTAACCGGCTACTAGGTACGGAAGGAAGCTATGAATGAATAATATCAATCGATCATGAAGAATGATGTCTGGGAGATTATGCTAAGGGTGAAAGGAAAGTTAGCAGTAACTTCCAAGTGGATATATAATATCAAACATGTTGTAGATGAGAGTATTGGCAAGTATATGGCACGGTTCATGGCTAGAGGGTTCTCCAAGAAAGATGAGAAGATTACAATGGGACCTGTGCTCCAGTTGTTAGGTACACCTCCATTAGATTTGTCATCTCTCTTGCTGCTTTGATGGGATGAAACTTACATCAAATGGATGTAAAGACTACTTTCCTCAACGTTGTGATTGAGGAAGAGGTGTACATAGAGCATCCTCAAGGCTTTGAGGTGCATGGAAAGGGGTCTCATGTTTGCATGTTAAAGGTGACCTTGTATGGAATCAAGCAAACTCCAAGAGCTTGGTCTGCTCGTATAGACAATTATTTGATGAGATTAGGATTTACCAAGAGTGAAGCGATCTTGAAACCTTTATTTTAAGGTTGTAAAGAATTCACCTGTGATCCTATTGCTTTATGTTTATGATTTATTTCTGATGGGTGTTAAGCCTCTTATTGTTCAATGTAAGAAGCAGTTGGCTTCAGAGATTGATATGAAGGATCTTGGGTTGATGCATTTCTAATTGGGATTGGAAGTATGGCAGAAACTTGGAGAAATATTCTTAGTCAAGGAAAGTATGTGATTGAGATCCTCCAAAAGTTTGGTATGATGGACTGCAAATCCATGGCGACACCCATGGTGACTAACTTGAAGAAGTGGAGAGGCTCCAATTCCAGTTTGGTAGATCCATCTATGTATCGACAGTTGATTGGTTCACTAATGTACCTAGTTAACACTAGGTTGAACATTTGCTTTGTTGTGAACACGTTGAGCCAACTCTAGGTTGAACCGAGGGATGTACAACTTTTGGGATATATTGTTGGAATTATGTTGTCATTGATGGCAAAGGCAAAGGCAAAGGAAGTGACAAAGCAAAGGCAAAAACAAAGCATGGAAACCATAGAGCATTGATGTTTTCTTTGTCAATAGATGGAAAATATGTCAGAGGATGGCAAAGGATGCCACATGTGTTCATGATCAGTTATAAGAAGGATGAAGATCAACATGGTAGCAGGCATAGTGCAGAGACTTTGGAGCTAGTTCTTGGAGACTAAATCATCTCCACTATAGGTGTAACCCATTCGGATGGGAAGAGCTCTAAAAGAGATTTCCAGTGGTATGTGGAAGTCTACAAATGACCTCCTGGATCAAAAGATAGAGCCAATAAAAGCTATGGACCCCAAAAGTCAAAATCTGCAGAGAAAAAAGGTTTGGAGACGATTTTGGAGTAAAGCCAAGTTTTGCACAGTCGCCAAACCTAGCGACAAAGTTAGCGAAGAAACCAAAGGAGGACTGGGCTAACATGGCCGACAATGCAACAACAAGAGCATTTTTTTTTATTGGCTCAGGTGGAGTCCACATGGCGGAGTTACCCCTACAGTTTGCAAAGGGCGCACAAGTTAAAGCTTCAGGATGCAACAAGGCAGGCTGAATTAGAGCACCAGTAGTGTAGCGGAGAGCCTTCTTATTGGTGCAAGCAGAGTCCACCCGATGGGGGAAAGGCCGACAATATCACTGCAATGTAATCCTTTTGGCGCACAAAAGGAATGAACTGGGAGACGACACGGTAGTAGAGCATGAACCAATGAAAGTGAGCAAGAGGTCCCCACTCCGATTACTCAGCCTGTTGAGGGCTAGCCCAAAATTGCATCCCAAAGGGATAACAAAGAGGTAGCACAAAGGAGAGCCAACTCGATAGAAAAACAAAGAAAATGGTTGGTACCCTTTAAAATTTTATAAAGGAAATTGGAAAAAAACAAGGCCTCAAGGACTCTGTCTCTCTCCTCGTTGACATGGATAGGTGGAAACATATTATTGGGTCTCAAGAGATAACGTAGGTTGATCGCATCAACATGACGTGATCTAATCAGAGGTGGACACGTGGCAGCCAGTTTTGGCATTTTCGAGTACCGAAAAGGCCCAGTTTTGGGTACCGAAAAAGCCCATTTTTGAGTGACATGTGGACCAGCTAATGGTCAACATGTGGCATAGGTGACGTTAGTGTAACGTCTTCTCGGTGGTCATAGCCAAAAATACTTAACGGAAGTGCATAAGGGATGTGTCGGGCAAGAGGCATCACACTGACGAGGCTTGTGTCAGAACTGACTCTGCCTAGGAGTGTTTGGATTGGTTCTCAGTCGCAGTTGATAGACTTTATCGAAAATCTCACCCTGGAGGTATGGAGCTTGGCAGTGTTTAAAGGTATGTAGAGAGGATGGGCCAAGCATTAGGAAATGTGCTCACGTGGTGTTGTGGCAAAGCGACAACCAATCAGGAATGTGTCTGGCGGACCCCACGGGACAACTAAGCCCACCAAGAGGGGCCTGAAGGATTAGAAAGAGGCACAAGTCTAAAAGCGCCAAACTTGGAGGCTTCGACCTTAGCACCAAGCATAGGTCATTTCGTGTAGAAATGAGACCAAGGGCACAAAGCAAATAGCAAAGAGAATTCGACTCACGAAGCATGTTAAGCAACTTACCGCCTAAAGGCTTAGCTGATGGTTAGAGGCAGTGGTCCTATGGTGTAAAATCAAACATGTGCCAGCGGAGAAGGAGTTAAGGGCTAATTGCAGCAACAAAATTAAAAAGGCTTTGGGACTTTAATAAAGTGCTTGGTTACTTGTATGGATGAGTCAACAACTGCTTAAGAGCTTATCGCCTCTAAGCATGAAAATGAGCCGACAACTAGAATTAAGAATTTAAGTCAAAGTCAATTGCTGAGAAATTATTGATGCAAGGCAGTAGATAACAAAATGTGCATAATGAATTAATGGAGCATGGCCTGAACACAATTTTCCATCCTTGTTCTTCCTTGCATGCAATGGAGAATTAAATGGGAAAGAATGTTGAGTGAAAAATATTTGATCACAGATCAAATGAGCCATGCCTAAAGTACAACTTGAGCACTGATATCAATTAACTAGCATGGGGAGCCTTGTTGTAGCCTACAGTTTGACTGAGAATTAATTCTTAATATGGAGAAACATGATTTGGACTTGGAAATTGGGCCCTGATCCCAAATTTTTTTAATAAAGATTAAAAGAACCTTGTATATAAGTTCATGGGCATTAAAATGCTTATAAAAACCAAATTTATTGCCGTAAGCTTCAAATTTTAAACAAAATTAGTAAAAATCTGCATATGCCCCGAAAGTCTAGCCAAGAAACAAACCGGAAAATTTTGAAAATTTTTGTAGCATTTCCTTTGACAAGAGAATGTTACAATGGTCCTGAAGAAATGTCATCACTCGCTACCTTTCCACGAGTTTGTCCTGATTAATACAAGGGTCCCAAATATGCCTCATAGCCACTCTAGAACATTGAATTACCCCAACACGAATGGATCTCATGATGTGGGGGTCCCAAACCATCCTAATTATTTTGAAGCATTCATTGATCCACTCACTCCCCAACAAGGCATAAACACCAGAGGCCCTCTGTGCACTGTCAACAAGTAGAAAATCTTGATAATGAAAAATTATGACCAACTCCTTAAGGATTTTCTCTAATAGAAAACCAATCCCATGTACCTCAAGAGTGAACTTCTGAAATTACGATCCAACTCTTGTTGAAATGGATCCCCATCCACATGAACTAACCACTGCCTTCTCCTCTAATACCATTAATGAATTAATGATAATTGAAACACTCATTGCGATATTGAAGTCCAATTGAAGATTTGAATGATATTCCCTTATAAAGACGAACTCATACATAATGGTAGTTGAGTTGTCAATTCCTCTAATGCCAGGTCCCATGCTAATCTCAAAAGGAAACTACCATGTTGCCATTGCGCCACTCTACTCATAATTGACTTCCCATCGTGCTTATATTGAATCCTCCTTGCCTGGAAACACATGTCAAAATATTTGTAGGGTCCAAACCCACAACCATGAAGCACATCTTACTAAGGCATCTCATCGAGGCCAATGTCTATTGGTTTATGACTAGACTCGCTTTTGAGCAACGAAGAAAATTTTCATCGCCATATGGTGAAGGCCTCTGCGATCCTCCAATTATCAACCCTAAAATCAACTAGATCACTCATTGTGATATCCCTGCTCATCGAGAAGTGGAGTGGATATAAAAACCAACTAGGTCTTTGGATCGTACATCCATATTGTAAGTTCACAACTCCCATTCTCTACTGACTGATGCTTAGTATTGATAGTTGTTGGAACCCATCCATGCCCCTCTTAGGATCCCTGTATGCAATCAATAGATGAATTCCATGTATCAATAATAAAATTGGTGCATGCCAAACTTCCCTACTCCCGTCACATCATGTAGACAAATCTGCTATCCCGTCTCCTAAGGATGCACTTTAATATTGTTTGGAGTCTAAACACCCTCATGTAAGAGAGGTATGCTACATGTTGTACATGTTCATGTAATACCTCGAAATGTACTTCCAAAAGTGTCATGAATCTCCCCAAGTGTGAGCTCAGGGGAAGAACATATGTTATCTATGTAGTAGATCGAGCCATCCCTAAGCTTGCACATGCTAACTCATGTGTTGACCATATGCCATAGCTGGGAGGTTTCTCTCATAATGCATTGCATCCCATCCAACTCTCTCAAGTGAGCCTCCTTCGTCCTGTTGCTAGTGATGAGAGCATCAAGGGACAACAACCAAATCCTTTGTGACTGTAAGCAATACGAAGGAGAGATAGGCATGTGAGTCCCTAGAGTATGATCAAGAGATGCACATATGTGCCCTCCAATGGAATTCTTGACATCCCTGTTAGGAGATCTCTCTAAACACAATGCTCCAAAATCCTACCTTGCAACATCATACACTACTACATACAACCACATATCCCCACACTCTACATAACGCTGTACTCCATGACATATCACTTTGCACCATTAGATACTACTGTTATTGTTGTACCACCCTGTATCATCGCGTATCTCGCACATGCCACCCTAAGCATTTATAACATTTTAAAAAGTGTTTTGTAATTTTTATTTAAATGTTTATTAAAACAATTTACTAAATTGTTATAACCCTAAATCCAAAACGTTAACCCTAAACCCTAAAGCCCATACCCTAAACCATAAACCCAAAACCCAAAACCCTAACCATTTTATAATATTTTAAAAAGTGTTTTGTAATTTTTATTTAAGTGTTTATTAAAACAAATGACTAAATTGTTATAAACCCTAAATCCAAAACCTTAGCCCTAAAGCCCATACCCTATGCCCTAAAGCCCATACCCTAAACCCTAAACCCTAAGCATTTTATAGCATTTTAAAAAGTGTTTTGTAATTTTTATTTAAGTGTTTATTAAAAGAATTTACTAGATTGTTATAAACCCTAAATCCAAAACCTTAACCCTAAACCCCATACCCTATACCCTAAAGCCCATACCCTAAACCCTAAGCATTTTATAACATTTTAAAAAGTGTTTTTTAATTTTTATTTAAGTGTTTATTAAAATAATTTACTAAATTGTTATAAACCCTAAATCCGAAAACTTAACCCGAAACCCCATACCCTAAACCCTAAACCCTTAACCCTAAGCATTTTATAACATTTTAAAAAGCGTTTTGTAATTTTTATTTAAGTGTTTATTAAAACAATTTACTAAATTGTTATAAACCCTAAATCCAAATCCTTAACCCTAAACCCCATACCCTATACCCTAAAGCCCATACCCTAAACCCTAAACCCTAAGCATTTTATAAAATTTTAAAAAGTGTTTTGTAATTTTTATTTAAGTGTTTATTAAAAGAATTTACTAAATTGTTATAAACCCTAAATCTGAAAACTTAACCCCATACCCTAAACCCCAAAGCTCATACCCTAAAGCCTAAACCCTAAGCATTTTGTAACATTTTAAAAAGTGTTTTGTAATTTTTATTTAACTGTTTATTAAAACAATTTACTAAATTGTTATAAACCCCAAATCCAAAACCTTAACCCTAAACCTCATACCCTATACCCTAAAGCCCATACCCGAAACGTTAAGCATTTTATAACATCTTAAAAAGTGTTTTGTAATTTTTATTTAAGTGTTTATTAAAAGAATTTACTAAATTGTTATAAACACTAAATCCAAAACCTTAACCCTAAACCTCATACCCTATACCCTAAAGCCCATACCCTAAACCCTAAACCCTAAGCATTTTATAACATTTTAAAAAGTGTTTTGTAATTTTTATTTAAGTTCTAAATTGTCATAAACCCTAAATACAAAACCTTAACCCTAAACCCCATACCCTATGCCCTAAAGCCCATACCCTAAACACTAAGCATTTTATAACATTTTAAAAAGTGTTCTGTAATTTTTATTTAAGTGTCTATTAAAAGAATTTACTAAATTGTTACAAACCCTAAATCTGAAATCTTAACCCTAAACCCCATACCCTATACCCTAAACCCTAAGCATTTTATAACATTTTAAAAAGTGTTTTGTAATTTTTATTTAAGTGTTTATTAAAACAATTTACTAAATTGTTATAAACGCTAAATCCAACACCTTAACCCTTAACCCCATACCCTAAACCCTAAACCCTAAACCCTAAACCCTAATCATTTTATGACATTTTAAAAAGTGTTTTGTAATTTTTATTTAAGTGTTTATTAAAACAATTTACTAAATTGTTATAAACGCTAAATCAAACACCTTAACCCTAAACCCCATACCCTAAACCCTAAACCCTAATCATTTTATGACATTTTAAAAAGTGTTTTGTAATTTTTATTTAAGTGTTTATTAAAACAATTTACTAAATTGTTATAAACGCTAAATCCAACACCTTAACCCTTAACCCCATACCCTAAACCCTAAACCCTAAACCCTAAACCCTAATCATTTTATGACATTTTAAAAAGTGTTTTGTAATTTTTATTTAAGTGTTTATTAAAACAATTTACTAAATTGTTATAAACGCTAAATCAAACACCTTAACCCTAAACCCCATACCCTAAACCCTAAACCCTAATCATTTTATGACATTTTAAAAAGTGTTTTGTAACTCTTATTTAGGTGTTTTTTAAAACAATTTACTAAATTGTTATAAACGCTAAATCCAACACCTTAACGCTAAACCCTAAACCCTAAACCCTAATCATTTTATGACATTTTAAAAAGTGTTTTGTAAATTTTTATTTAGGTGTTTATTTAAACAATTTACTAAATTGTTATAAATGCTAAATCCAACACCTTAATCCTAAACCCCATACCCTAAACCCTAAACCCTAAACCCTAATCATTTTATGACATTTTAAAAAGTGTTTTGTAACTCTTATTTAGGTGTTTTTTAAAACAATTTACTAAATTGTTATAAACGCTAAATCCAACACCTTAACGCTAAACCCTAAACCCTAAACCCTAATCATTTTATGACATTTTAAAAAGTGTTTTGTAATTTTTATTTAAGTGTTTATTAAAACAATTTACTAAATTGTTATAAACGCTAAGTCCAACACCTTAACCCTAAACCCCATACCCTAACCCCCATACCCTAAACCCTAAACCCTAATCATTTTATGACATTTTAAAAAGTGTTTTGTAATTTTTATTTAAGTGTTTATTAAAACAATTTACTAAATTTTTATAAACACTAAATCCAACACCTTAACACTAAACCCCATACCCGAAACCTTAAAACCCTAAACCCTAAACCCTAAAACCTAAACCCTAATCATTTTATGACATTTTAAAAAGTGTTTTGTAATTTTTATTTAAGTGTTTATTAAAACAATTTACTAAATTTTTATAAACAATAAATCCAACACCTTAACACTAAACCCCATACCCTAAACCCTAAACCCTAAACCCTAAACCCTGAACCCTAAACCCTAATCATTTTATGACATTTTAAAAAGTGTTTTGTAATTTTTATTTAGGTGTTTATTAAAACAATTTACTAAATTGTTATAAACGCTAAATCCAACACCTTAACTCTAAACCCCATACCCTAAACCCTCAACCCTAAACCCGAAACCCTAAACCCTAAGACCTAAACCCTAAACCCTAAACCCTAAACCCTAAATTCTAAATCCAACACCTTAACCCTAACCCCATACCCTAAACCATAAACCCCATACCCTAATCATTTATGACATTTTAAAAATTGTTTTGTAATTTTTATTTAGGTGTTTATTAAAAAAATTTACTAAACTGTTATAAACGCTAAATCCAACACCTTAACCCTAAACCCTAATCATTTTATGACATTTTAAAAAGTGTTTTGTAATTTTTATTTAGGTGTTCATTAAAACAATTTACTAAATTGTTATAAACGCTAAATCCAACACCTTAACCCTAAACCCCATACCCTAAACCCCATACCCTAAACCCTAAACCCCAAACACTAATCATTTTATGAAATTTTAAAAAGTGTTTTGTAATTCTTATTTAAGTGTTTATTAAAACAATTTACTAAATTGTTATAAAGACTAAATCCAACTCCTTAACCCTAAACCCC